>APFE030847876.1:0-18188 GCA_000404065.3 Pinus taeda | reverse complement strand
ACAACTCCTCTCCACCCTTCATGGCATTACATTACATGTATATATAGTGTTGGTGACTAACTTTAATGGCAAACATAGCAATGTATTAAATTACATTTTGCATTGTTATAGCCATATACAATATTGTTTAGAACCACACCAAATATTACATTCGGTGCAATGGAAACTATGCACATATCAACCATATACTATGTTTAACTCGGCGCGTTTATCCCGTGGCATCCGACAGTGTTAAACCATAAACTTTGTTCATCGTTTCATTTGTCGTTTGTGAGCACCGCTTACCATATGATTTCACACTTTAATATTAATCCACCACCATAGCTTCATAACATATGTCGTTGACATGGTTTATAACATATGCGCCATTCCATTGTTTTATAAATAAAATGCGCACTACATGTTTAATATTTGTTATGTGTGCATTTTAATAGATGGTTTTTGTTGTTGCTCCAACCCATCTCAATGCAAGAAGAAGAAGATGGGATGACCCAACTCAAGGATGGCAAGGCACCAGGTCCTGATGTCTTCACCACCAACTTCTTTCATGAGTTATGGGAGCTCATCAACATAGAGGTTTGGGAACTAGTGGAAGAATAAAGATCTATGCACTGGATTATCCCCTCCCTAAATGCTACTTTCATAGCATTAGTCCCCAAAGGGGATGAATCAAATACACCAGACAAATATATGCCGATTGCATTATGCAATGTCATCTACAAACTCATCTCTAAAGTATTGGTGAACCGGCTCAAACCTCTACTCCCTCTTCTCATCTTGCCGGAGCAGACTGGATATGTAGAAGGGCGTCAGATAATGGATGGCATTATTCTTTCAAACGAAGTGATCCACTCCCTGAAACTACTCAAAACTCCAGGTATGATTCTAAAGCTTGATCTCTCCAAAGCTTTCGATAAACTTAGTTGGGAATATATTCATCAAATGTTATTGGCTTTTGGCTTCAATGCCACATGGACAAGGTGGAATGAATCTCATCACCTCTCCCTGTTTCTCGGTCCTGCTCAATGGTTCTCCCTCTGCGCCCTTTCGCCCCTCTAGAGGTATTCGTCAAGGGGATCCACTATTCCCCCTTCCTTTTTGTCCTCATGGCAGAAGGACTTAGCTGTCTACTTCACCATGTTATCTCCTCTCATGCTCTAAGGGGTATCTCTCTACATGGTCTCCATCCTTTATCCCATCAACAGTTTGTAGATGATAGAATGCTTTTTGGTCATCCCTCATCCCAAGAGGCAAAAGCCGCTCTCTCTATTCTCTGAAGTCTCTGGAACCTATATCAATGCATCCAAATCCCAACTTTTCTTTTTCAATACCCCAGTCACCACTCAAAAAAACATTTCTCGAATTATGGGATTCTCCATAGCAGCACTTCCCTCAAAATACTTGGTGGCTCCTCTGCTGGACTCGGCCATTAAACATGCTTCCTGGAGGATGCTTCTCGACAAATTGGAAGCAAGACTTTCTTCCTGGACTTTCCGCTCACTCAACATAGCTAGCAGACTCATACTGATCAAATATGTTCTCCAAGCTATGCCTTTGTATCTTTTCTCTATTTTGGCAGCACCCAAATGGGTTCTCAAGGCAATCCGCAATCTTCAAAGAAGTTTTATGTGGGGCTCCACAGGGCTCAATAGGAAATGGGCTCTTGTCAATTGGAAAGAAGTCTGCCAGCCAAAATCAAATGGTGGGATCGGATTAAGGGATCCTCTCCAAAGCAACAATACGATGGGAGCCCGGATATGGTGGAATTGGATTGCCAAACCACACATCCCCTGGGCATGGCTCTGGCAAGAAAAATATGTGCCAGGAAGTCAATGGGACGATCTCATAAGAATCAGCACTACCATTCCAAGATCCATGATTTGGAATGCCGCCAAGCTTCACAGCGCCTTCATACAAGAGCATAGCTTCTGGGAAATCCACTCAGGCACCACAGCTAGGTTCTAGGAGGACTCATGGCAGCAGCTCCCAAAATTTGCCTCTCTCTTCCACAAGCCAATCTGGCAGGCTTCTATGCAGCAAGCCAATCTCACTCATGTTTATCAATTCTGGCAGCATCAACCGTCTCAAGAATTTAAATTATGGAAACCCGCTAGCACCTGGCAGACCAATTAGCAAGAAGAAACCTACACAGAAACTGAACATGAGTTAAATCATAGAAGAATCAAGCACTCGAATCAGCAGGACAAACTAAGATGGGGACATACGCCAAAAGGCATGTTCACCACCAAGGAAGCATACCAATTACGCTACTCTAACACTCATACAGCAAAGGATCAACTCTGGGATCAGGTTTGGCGACCAGGACTCTGGCCTAAGGGTTCCACCTTTCTATGGCTCTTAGGTAAGAGGCGTATCCTTAGGATAATCTACAAAAAAGGGGATTCATTGGACCATCGAGATGTCCCAACTGCAATCTCAACTCAGAAACCATCTTACATCTCATGGACACTTGTCCACTAGCTACTCAGTTATGGGAGAAAATTGATCAATGTAATAGAAGATCAGGAAAACGACAGGGGGACATAGCAGATACCATAAGAACATGGCCAAATCACCCTTTCCATAGCTCTCTGCTAAACTCGTTGTGGAACATTATCCTAGGCTTTCTCTACTGGATACTATGGAAGGAAAGGAACAATAGAGTCTTCAACAATAACAGCAGGCCGATAGAAACGCTATGGCTTTTCCTGAAGCAAAATCTCCAAGAAACTTTGGCTATTTGACATTGGCAAGACACAGATTTGCCGGACTCTCCTCAGGAGCGCCTCATCATGAAATCTTGGAATCTCGATCTGTCCTACTTGACCCATCTCAAATCCCGTCCCCCAACCAGTTCTGCCTCCCCTCTCAAGTGGTCCCCTCCTGCCTCAAGCTCTTATAAATTGAACTTTGATGGGGCAGCCAAGGGCAATCCTGGGCCGGCTGGTTATGGAGGGGTCTTCATAAATGAAAAAGGAGCAGCATTGCATATCTAATATGGAACGATTGGCAAAGATACCAACAACGTTGTGGAATTGGAAGGTCTGTGGAAAGGGATTTGCATTGCAGACCAAAAAAACTTCTTCCCGCTAGAGGTAGAGGGAGACTCCCTTATCCTAATTACTACAGCTACAAGGATTCAAGCAGGCACCTCGGCAGCTAAGATAGCTTCCAGTTGGAGGTTGCTCAGTAGATTGGAAACTCTGGAGGAAAGGCTCAAGCGCTCCCATAGTATCACCTTCAGGCATGTAAGGCGCACAACCAATAAGGCAGCAGATAGATTGGCCAGCCAAGGGGTCAACCAGCAGCTCCCTTCCTTCCCAGGTCCTCTTAGTGCCTCAGATGATGCACAACTCAAACAGGAATGCACTTCTTTGGTGCTACAGGACTACCTGATCCCTGATGCGGGTGTTTGAAATGAGACATGGTACGAAGGCAGCGCATCGACTGGGCAGGTGGCAGCCCAGTTGCGCCATATGTTATTGCAATGGGACGGCACACTGTCCTCGCACACCTACATTAAATGCAGCATTCGCCACACCTCTCCAGCTCCCAGTTCATAGCACGATGGTGGTCCGGTTGTTCGTCACTCTCGCGCTACTGCTCCAGGCCTTCAACTCTGTAATGGTTGCTGCTCTGGGCAATTATCTGTGCCATTTAGTCAGCCTGTCTCTGCTAGCTTGGTTCTACCGCTCGACTCTGGCTTCAAAGGTTCACAGTGTCACTTGGTCTATGTTTCCGTCTCACTCGACGCATCCACTCCTCAGGCACCTCCCTCTCTGCATTCAACTTTGTTTCTGCCTCTCTCTGCGCATCAAATCTCGCTCCTCGGTGCTTCCACCCCTCTGTGCTTTCACCCCCCTGTGACATATCCTGGTTCATCAATATGCCGCGCGAACGACTCAGACTAGTGAGTAGGCGGGGCGGCTCACGAGGTCGTGCCATTCATTAGCACTCCTCCACCACCTCGGACCCATCCTCAGACGCGCTGGAGTCTGGTCGAGCTAATTACCCGGCTACCAGAAGTGGCAGGGGAAGAGGTAGAGGGTGTGCTAGGAATGACGTCTGTGAGCACAGTGCACATCCCACTGCTCGTTTCCACATTCCATGCTCCCTGGCGAACTCCTCCTTTATAGTCTCAGTCACAATTGAAAAATGTGAGAACGCGGCTCATCTCGGGGCCCCAGCAGAGCGGAGGCGGGCCAATCCCAATGTCGACCAGCGCCAAGTCACAAGAGGCCTGTCCGCTGTGAACCCTGAAGCTGATGCAAGTCCAAGCGCACCGGCAAGAGAAGCGGTCCATCTGTCAGACTCAAGTGACTTAGAGCAATTTGGGTGCAATATTGTTGAGGAACAATTGTCTACCTCAGTTGACCAATGAACCAACCAACGCCTCAGTTTTTGTTCTGCAGCTGAAGTAGGAGTTCACCTCCCTTTCAATCTACTGCATCCGTGCTTGTTTCAGGTCTTTGTCAACTCCACTTGATGGAGTATGTCATTGTTTTGTTTATGTTGGAGTCTGTTTTAGTTCTGTTTATGCTGGAGTCAGCAAAGTTTAACCTCGTCATGAATTTTTGCATGGTTATTTTTGGGGTTTTTGGAAAGGTTAATATTCTTGAAAGTTATCCACTCTGATGTAAGTCTATCACTGGCTCCATAGTCAGGATGACGAGAATTACTCTGTCAAATGCCATCCTCCAACCAAGAATCTTCGAGGCTTGCCTCGCTGTAACAATTTTTGTATAATAATAGGAGTAGACCAATTGAGAAAAAAAATATATATGGCTTTTGTTTTTAAAAATAACATTATAATAGATACATGCCATCGCCATGTAAAAAACACCTTTTAACCTATTATTTCACGTTGCAACCAACCTTGAGATATTACCACTGTACTTGATTGTCTTCTTAATCATGTACTTGCCTTCTTCTTCATAGAGTCACCATCATCATGTCCTTGATTTCCTTCTTCATCACCTTGTCTTCTTCAACATATGGTCACCATCATTTTGTAGTCTTCATTATTAGGATCACTGGAGGTAAGGACATCAAGCTTCACATCATTGGAGGTAGGACATGTCATCACGTGTATTTCTTCTAGGCCTTCATCAAGTATAGAGATATGGTAGCATTTCATTATGATCAAGATACATGATTGACACTTCATTTGTGTCTTCATCACTTAAACAAGAGTTGTAGTCATCCTCTAGCATCTTCAAGAATATTTTCCATCCCGGTCACTATCATATCAACAATTGAAATCAATGACAACCTAGATTAACAGTGGGATGAAATGGTCCTTGGAAAATGTTCACTTGTTCAATTTAGCAGTCTTAGTATACTTCAACTAAGAGCCTAATTCTTTGCATAGAGTCAATAGGAACATTCAACTTTAACGCATTGTACCAAGCCACCAACGAAGGACCCACAAATGGATACATTGTATATGATTAATTGTGCAAGTTGTTGCTTGATCTAGAAATTTTTAAGTGAAGAGAGCTTCATTCTTGTTCTCATATTAGTTTTCTTCCATGAGAACCTGCTAAGGGTAGATGGAGGTTGAATGATTAACATTAATATCTAGGTATGCATCATTAATGTCAACACTTATATCATTTGATGTTGTTCAATAAGATAGGCATTGACCTTTTTGGCCTACAAGTAACAACATTCATTATCAAAATGGCGATATCTCTTATTGATAGAATCATTGTTTCTTCTCCCCTTTGCTAGTCAAGCTAGGTGTTTCTTGATTATGAGCAACAATGATCAATTCACCATCTTGGAATATATTTAGGAGGGATGATCCAAGAAGGAAATTGGGAAGAGCTTGAGCTTTTTGTCACTGTGAGAAAGAAAACCTAAAGTATACTTTATGAAAAATGGTTTTCTTTTGATGTTTAGTTGTAAAAGGTGGCTACATCCTCCATTGGATGGCACATCTTTTCACATCCTACAGTCCCAACCCTCCCCTCCAAATTGATAGTCTATGATAATAACATCTAAGAGATAACTCACAATCCTTGTCGAAGGAGAAAAATGACATAGAATAACTCAGAGTGCTTATCAAAAGAGAAAACTGACATAGTGTGAGGGTTCTTTGATTATTATAATTCAGTTCAATTATTTAATTCCTAAAATAGGATATGAAAATTTCATCGTGATGACATGGAAAGGGGTTTTGACCCTTCTTTTATATCTACATGCTTTTTTTTTTTTAATTAACAAACACTATAGTGGATTATATTTTTGCTTCGATGACATGGATTGTGCTTTTGTTGTCTAGTCATAGCCTTTTTTGTCTTGTTGTAAAAGCTGGAGCATCTTTCCACATTATGAAATATGAGTCCTCCTTTGCAAATGTAATTGGTATCAACATCTAAGAGATAAATATAACCAACATTGCAGTCCCAACCCTTCACTCTTAATAAAATTGGCAATATGTGATAGTAAAGTGCGAGAGATAATTGGTGTTGCTTATCAAACAAGTTAGATCAATAGTCAAGGATCTTGATTGCTTTAATTCAATTCAATTTTTAACTTCATATTGGCGTTGGCATTGTAGTGCCTCTCCTCCTCCTCTTAGAGTTTCCTGCATTGTGTGGATTTATTAATTCTTCAACATATAGTTGTTGAGATAGGAGAGATTACATTTCAGAATATGGGCTTTTGGCATTAAGAAACTAGTAAACGACATCTCGAACAAATATGGCAAAGGAAAGAACCAATTATAGAAACCCACAAAAAAACATTAAAAGCAGAGTAGGAATAAAATAATTGTGATTTTGAACTAATTTCGTAGCAAAGGAAGTAGATGTCTTTCTGAAAAAAAAGATAGGAACATGAAAATAAAATGTTTCCAGTTGAGCAAAGGGGTAAAGGAAACAACTTGAGCTTTTGAGACACGGTGTATAGGTATGTGTCCAACGGTGTTAACACAAGCTCATATTAACATTCTTCAAGTTGTTGCTAACTACCTAGAACGATGTTTTTTTTTTTGTAAGTTGAGTAGGTCCTTTTCTATTAACATAAAAACAATATTTACAAAAATCTTGGTGGTCTCACCCCGCCCCGAAGGGAAACCGGGTATCTTGACCACACAAAATTTTTCCCAACAAAACACAATTTAAAGTATCCAGCTGATCAAAACCATATGTCATGTTCAGAAACTGTTTCGATATCTATACTGATACCTATATCCTACGTTCTATAGATAGAACAGCTACATAATACATGCCTACAGTGAAACAGAAAAAACAAGACAGAACGCGAGAGCATAAAAGAAGCATTGGATCTCTACTTATCAGGCTCAGCTTGCTGGACTGATTCCTTCTTAACCAGCACTCCGCTTGCCACGAGCTGATGCTGCAGATCCTCCAGTCTTTTTTCTTGCAGAAGCATGGTGATGACTATGTCTTTCAATTCCTTTTTAACATTTGGAAGACTCTGAACCATCTCTGCCATCTCTTTGGCTACCTGGTCTAAGGCTTTTGCCATAAGCCTTTTCATGACCCAATATAAGTGGAGGGATTGCTTATAGAGGGTCATTCTCCCTCTGGTATGGCCAGGGTCAGGCATAATGGCACTCCAGTCTTCCATCTCTTCTTCAGAAGGAGCCTGAATGGCTTCTTCTTCCCAGTGCTCCATGATTCTTCTGATCTTGGGGTTAGAATTCACCCTATAATCCTGCTCTGTGATTCTAATTCTGTCTGCAATTGTTTGTCTTGTTTGCCGATCACCGTTACCCGCTTCCGGTTCAGAATCTGCCTCCGGGGTTGGGCTGCACTGCCGCTCTCTCCTTCCTCTTCTCGCCACCGGGTCCCTTCTTTGGCGTCCACCACGGCCTCTTCAACCTCTGCCTCCTCTACCTCTGTTGCGCGGGCCACCCCTGCCTCTGCCTGTGGAGCGACCTTCGCCTTCCTCTGCATGCTCACTATCCTCCTCTGGCAGATGTTTCCACCGCATTTTCCATGGGTCCTCGGCCTGAATTCCTTTCTGCTCGTCGCTCTCCTCCTCAGAAATCTGTAGAACCTGTCTATTTCGATTACCTGCATCCTCCACTTTTTGTTTGCCCTTCTTATCAGCTGCGGGATTGCGCTGGTCTTCAGCCCCCCCCCTGCGCGTCCATCGTCTCACACTTCCACTTCCTTCCGCCTCCATTTGTCTCCGTCCTCTGTAAACTTCACCACCTTCTTGCCTTACGGGATCCTCCAGACTGCACCAGCTCTCAGGGAAACGGCCAGCAGGTGTCTTGCATTTCTCATAACCAAAATCCTGTCGCCTTCCTTCGCTCTTTAAATGCAGCTGTGCTTTGGTATCATTACCGGAGTTGTGGTTCCAGACAGTTCCGAGACCCTCGTCATGATGGCACCTCCACCTCGCCGCCCTTCCGTCCTGTCCCGTAGACATACCACCTGCTCGACTGATCCAAGGATCTGCAACCTTCCTCTGCCAGCCGCTCCACTTCCCTATTGCATTCATATCTTGATCGCTGTCGACAGTGACCCTCTTCGTGTGCCGCCGAAACATCTCTGTCCTCATTGCCAGCTCATCCAGCCCGATCGGGCGATCAGTTACCTCCTGTAGGAAGCTTGGATGCTTCTTCATGATCCTGTTGTAAGATTGTTTTGAGGCCATCCCAGCTGTGATCCCTCTCTAAAGAAGACCAACTTCGATCCAGTTTACTACCTGCTTCCTTGCTACCCCAGTTTGCGAGGAAATCTGCTGCCTTGTTCCCATCTCGTCGAACATGCTTGATGATTTTATAATCAATCTTGTTTAGCAATTCTTCAATGTCTTTGATGATGGCTACTGTTCTCCAACTTTTAGCCACTTTATCCCACCTCTGCCCATCCTTGAGTTTCCGCAACATTTCAATCGTTATTTGCGAATCCCCTTCTATTTCCAGGTTCAGGTACCTATTTCTTACAGCTATGCTCAGGCCCTCGTGAACAGCCCAAAGTTCAACTTCATTGTTCGTCATCTCTCCTCCCCATTCCGCAAAAACCCATTTGGTTTTCCTTTCTCCATCCCGGAAGATACCTCCAAGACCTGCCGGACCTGGGTTACCCTTTGAAGCTCCATCGAAGTTTAGTTTAATGGAGTGGACTCCAGGGTAGATAAAACGACTTGGACTTTGAATCTGTGGATTTCTTTGTTTTGCCTTTCTTGGATAGAGCAGACTGAATTCAAGGTTTAGCAGTGAGGCTATTCTCCCTTCCTGTTGGTCCATCTTCCAATCGTCCTCCTCCCACCTGTCGGAGAGCACAGTTTCCCTGATTGCTTTACTTATCTCTTCCCAAACTTTTTCTGGTCTACTGTTTTGCCCCCTAAAAATTCTTTTATTGCGTTCCTTCCATATGAACCAGATTACAAATCCAACTGCTAGGCTCCATATTCTTCTGACCACTTTACTTTGGAATTGTCCTATTCCCCATTTTCCTATGGTCAATCGAATGTTCGTCTGGTCTCTCATTGTCCTACCAAAAAGACCTCTGATCTTTTCCCATATGTGTTCTGCAAAAGGACACGTATTTAGAAGATGTTCTTGATTCTCTGCGTCTCTATTACACAAGCTGCATCTGGACGGGCCTTGGAAACCCCTCTTAATAATTTTATCCCATGTTAAAATCTTTCCTTTTCTGACCAACCAGGCAAAGATTGTAACTTTTGGCCACCATTTTCCATCCCATATCTTCTTCCAATCTTGATCTTCTTCCTCCTGATTCTGCCTTGTGGCCAGGAAGTATGCTTCCTTTACTGTGAAAGACCCTCTCATTGTTTTGCCCCATCTCAGGATGTCCTCTCCAGTCCTGTTTCGTATTTTCCTGAGGTCCATTTCTCTTAAGTATTCTTCCTTTATTTCCCTATTTATGTTGTCGGTCCATTCTCCCAGTTTTTTCCACTTTCTCCACATTTCCCTGTTCTCTTCTTCCACCCAATAGTCCTTGACATTATTCAGCCCTAACCTCTGAGCTCTCTGTTGCAAATCTTGAAGGGTTTGTATTTCATTCATCTTTCTTTTTTGCTGCCATCCCTCTTCCCAGAATTTCGCTTTTTCTCCTCCCCGAATCTCCCAGAAAGCGTGTTGTTCAATCAGATCTCTGTTCTGGCTGGCCAGGTTCCAAATTGATGACCCGTTTGGGGTAGTTTGGATTCGCAGTTTTTCCTCTGTTTGTTCCGGCATGTTATATTTGTATTCCCAGATCTTCTTCCATACATCTGTCCCTCCTTGCATCCACCTCCACCATAATTTAGCCCCAAGAACCTTATTTAAAGTTTCCGGATCCCTCACCCCCAAACCTCCTTCTTCCTTCCTTTGGATCAGATTTGCCCAGGAAACGAGGGCCCATTTTCTCTGTTGAGCTGGTCCTCCCCATATAAACTTTCCAAAAATCTCCCTGAGCTTTGCACAGACTCCTTTCGAAGCTGCTCTTATGGATAGGGTATATATTGGAATTGACTGGAGAACTGCCTTTAGGAGGACTATACGGCTAGCGATGTTCATAGATCGGAACGCCCAGTTTGATAACCTCCTCTTTATTTTGTCAAAGACCTCCTGCCAATTCTTCATGCGTGTTGGATGGATGTCCAGTTGATTGCCTAGATACTTTGTGGGAAGTTCTCCTTGTTTGAATCCCAATGTTCTTGTGAGATGAGCTTTTATTGCCTCCGGGGTATTAAAAATGAAGGTACACGATTTATCCTTGTTGATCTCCATGCCAGACGCTTCTGAAAAGACCTCCAAAACTTCCTTGATTATTCTGACTTCCCTGAGGCTGACTTCTCCGAATAGCATTATATCATCAACAAATTGCTGATGTGTGATGGCTAAATTGTTTCCCCAAAGCTTTAAGCCTTTGAGCTTATTTCTCCTAGATTCTCTTTTTATGATTCGCCCAAGACCATCTGCTGCCAGGATAAAAAGAAAGGGTGATAAAGGATCACCTTGCCTTATCCCCCTAGAGGCGTTGAAGGGTTTTGAAGGATTACCGTTGACCAGGATTGAGAACAAGGGGGTGGAGATCATACTGAAAATCCAATCAATCCATCGCTTTTCAAAACCGTATGCTTCCAGAACCGCACAGAGATATTTCCAGTTCAGGCGATCATAAGCCTTTGAGAGGTATAGCTTAATCATCATTCCTTTCCTCTTATGTTGATTGAGGGAGTGAATCATTTCTTGGGCCACCACTAAACCATCTAGAATTTGCCTTCCTTCAACAAAACCCGTTTGTTCAGGAGAGATAATGCTTGGGAGGAGCGGTTTCAATCTTTTTGCCACCAGCGTTGCAATTATTTTATAAATAACGTTGCACAGAGCAATTGGCCGGAATCCTTGAGCTTCTTCCGAATTATTATTTTTCGGAATTAAAGTTAAAAAGGTGGCATTCATACCTGACCACATTCTTTGCTTTACCCGGGATTCTTCGACCACTTCCAGGATGTCCTGTCCAAGGAATTGCCAGCCCGCTTGATAAAATTCTGCCGTGAAGCCGTCCGGGCCCGGTGCCTTTCCTTTCTTCATGTTCATAATTACCTCTTCTACTTCTGCTAGAGTTGCTGCGCGCATGAGTCCTTTGTTCTGTTCCTCTGTGATCATCTTTGGAATTTCCTTGCAGATTTGATTAATTGCTCCCCCTCTATCATTCTGGGATTCGGTAAGGATCCCCTTATGGTAGTCATTTAGGACTTGCTCTATTCCATCTTGTTCTATTACTTTCTCTCCTGCTTCATTTTTAATTGAGAAGATTCGGTTCCGTTGTCTATGTTGAATCATTGCTTGGTGGAAGAATTTAGTGTTCCTCTCTCCTTCCCGCAACCAATTTATTCTGGACTTCTGTCTCCATAGGATCTCCTCCTGCTTTCTCCTCTCCTCCAGCTGGCTTATTAATCTGCTGTCTTCCTTGCACTTTTCTTCAGTTCTTCCCTCCAGGATTATTTGCTGTTGTATCTCCTCCATTGCCCTTTCGAGTTTTTGTTTTTCCTCGAAGATATTCCCAAAGTCCTCCTTATTCCATTTTCTGATTTTATGTTTTATTTCCTTAAGTCTTAATTGGAAAGTATGCATTTTGCATTGTCCTCTGACTTGACTTTGTAACCACCATTCTTCCAGTTTATTAAGGAAATCCGGGTTTCTGAGCCAAAAGGATTCAAAACGGAAGGGTTTCTTGCTTTTGATTTTTTTAATGTCAATTTCCAGACTAATCGGCCAATGATCAGAGCCTAAGCCTGGGAGGATTTTGGCCTCTATGAAAACATCTTTATTCAGAACTTGCTCAGAGAGAAGGAATCTATCCAGTTTTGAGGCAATCTGATTCCTGCCACCCCGCCTATTGTTCCAGGTGAATACTCCATTTGATGTTGGGGTATCTACAAGCCTTAAATTTGCTATGAGATCATTGAAGTCTTCCATGCTTGGGTCCTGTCTCCTGATGCCTCCTCGTTTCTCTCCAAGATCCCGGATTAGATTGAAATCCCCGCCTACTATCCATAAATCCTCTGGGATTAGTTTTCTGACCGCCTGAATATTTCGCATAAACTCTTTTCGGCCCCTGGGGAGATGGGGGCCATATACCCCGGAGATGAGGAATCTTTCCTTCGTTCCTACTATCCTACACACTCCAGACAGGATTCTGGGCAGACTGATCCAATTCTCGAAGGTGACCTCCTCTGAGTTCCATAATACCGCTAAACCACCTGCTGACCCCTCCGCGTCCTGGGCCATAACTTTAAAATTTGTTTTAGATTTATCCAAAATTTCCTGTATCTGCTGTTGACTCATTTTAGTTTCTTGAATCAGCATTATACTCGGTTTATCTTTCTTCAACCTCTCCTTCAGGTACCTCTGCTTGCCTCTACTATTAAGGCCCCTTATATTCCAACTTGTGATGATCATTTACAACTTTTGGGGGGGGGGGGATGAAATACCTCAGACAGAGGTATTACTTTTCCAAAATTCACAAGAGTTTCTCCTACTGTTTGGATCGTCTCATTCATGGGTTTCCTCCCTCGTTTCCTTCCTCCTTTGCCATGTCCGTCCAGTCCTACTGTCTGAGACCCTGACGCTTCTGAAAGTTCCGGTCCAATCTCCGCCGAACCTCCTTTCTTCTCCTTAAATTTTTTATAGGCCTCTTTGTACTGCTGTTTTTGAATTTCCGGGATGAATCTCTCATCAAGATGTCGCCATTCTTGCAAGAGTTTTTTCATTATGCGTTCTTCTTCAGTCCCGAACTCTTTCTGTTTGTCTGACCCTTGTTTCGGTTGCTCTTCTGGTTTATCCTGATGCTCTCCCATTTCAACTTCAGATTCTTTCATTTGACTGTTGGATTTGCCTAGGGTATCCGTTATGATTTCCATCGGGATTGTCTCCCCAACCGGTTCTTCCTGTACACCTCCTTCTGTCTCCTCTTCCTCGTCTTGGAGGGCTTGAAATTGATTTTGATTTTCCACTGGGATGTTTTTACCTTTTGTTTGCTCTTTCTGTTCCTCGGTCCGTGTCTTCTGTCTTCTGTGGACTTCCTTGAACCCCCTCTCTTCCGTTTCATTTGCCGTTGATTTCCTTTGTTCCTCTTCCATTGTTCTCTTGAGCTCTCCTTCCCTATTCTGGGGGCATTCTCTAAACAGGTGGCCATATTCATGGCACTTCCGGCACCGAAAGGGAATGTGTTCGTAATCTAAAGGTTGTTGCCAAATGTCATCATGGTATTCAACTTCCACAAATTCAGGCAAGGGTTCTGCTATATTCATATATACACAGATCCTTGCGTAAGAGGTGAATTTACCCCTTTTGGTTGATTCAACAACTTTGACAAAAGCCCCTATTGAGTTTCCGATTCCTTCGAGAATTTCCGGATTCCAGAATTCTGAAGGCAATCCGAACAGGCGAACCCACACGGGAGCTGCAAGCAGTTTTTCTGCATCCGGGTTGTACCTTTCCTCCCAATGTCGCATGAATAACCCTGCATTATTCATAAAATATGGTCCCTCTTCGAAGATTCTTTCCTTATCCTCTAGATTCACAAAAATGACCGTGAAGAAACCCTTTGCGCCCAGTTTCAGGTCGATATGCCCTTTTGGTTTCCATTTCAATTGGATCCATTTTACTAAATCCCTCTCAGAAGGCCAAAAACCTATAAACTTACAGATTAAAGCATGGTCTTTCATATAAGTTTTATATTCTTCCAGTTTGTTGTTTGGAATGACATACCTTGGACGTTTCTGAGCCCTTGGAAGACATCTTCCCCCCATTTTCGTTTTCCATTGGTTGCCCAATACTGGAATATCCTCGGCGTTGTCCTTTTGCGGATTTGCTCTGCTACCTCCACTGGATTCCCCGGTCACAACGCTTTTAAAGGAGGGGATCTCTCCCCTCCCCGTGGTACCTTCCATGGGTTCCGTCAGGATACAGCGATCACTCTGTGCTTCACTGGCTTATTTCCCTTTACTCAGATAACAAACCAATCCATATGGGGTCTCCTGCACGATCCCTGACCTTCGCTGATCAAAAACGCTTCTCTGTAGCGCCAACACACTGCAAACCCTAACGTTCTCTGTCAGAGCTTCTCGTCATCCCTCCTCTCATTTTTATCTTAACTACCTAGAACGATGTTAACACAAGCTCATATTAACATTCTTCAAGTTGTTGCTAACTACCTAGTTATTTCGTAGATTATAAAAATGTGAGTAGTTTAACAAATATAAGTTTAGACATTGACTGTTAACAACACCGGAAGGTGGGAAACATTAGTTCCCAACTAATCCTATGTTAAGGAAGACAAGTACACAATAGCGTTCACAAGAAGTGTTGAGGTCTTACAACTTATAGTTGTGGAAGGTTTAAAGCAATAATCTGGATGCAATGTAGAGCACATGCAACCTCCTTGGTGGACCTTATGTGCAAGATCACAAATCCATTTATAATGGATACCCCATCACTCAGAAGCTTCAAAATATGGAAAGGTTTGTCAATTTGGCTTTTCCTTCTACATTTTCCTCTATTGCCAATTGTTATGAGTATAGGTAGCCTGCATTGTACATACTCATAGAAGAAAGAAGAATGCAAGTACCGAAAGGAGAACATCAAATCATACATGTTTTACAATATTGTTTTATGTGGTTATATTTGTATAAAAATGGTGGAGAGTGATCATAGTTGACCAAGTCTCCAAGGGTTACAAGTATCTGATACAAAGTTAGGTGAGTGATCATCTTTGACCGAGTCACCAATGAAATATTAACAACAAGGTAGATAAACTACAAGACATAAAGTACAAAATAAATAACATATATATATATTACATATTTAGACTAAATCCAATATGAATTATGGACAAAGTATGATCAATTTTGCGATGACGAAAACAAATGTCGCCAATTTCTATTGATTGTACACTCTTTCTAGTGAATGACATCATTGTTTATAGGAACTAAGATGGCAGGAATAACATGATTGGATACTAGAAGAATGGATGTTGAAATGAGAGTGCATGGAATAATTGCAGGGGCATGATGTTCAATTATAGAATGTCCTCCTAATAAGAATAAGGTAATCCTTTGTTGTGGAAACACCTATGCAAAAAATATGACCTTCATATCCTTAGTTGGAGGTGAATCATGAAGAAGATGCTAACTAGGGCATGGTCTGAAGTAAGTTGAGGATTGGAGTTGGACTCAGTGCTTAGAAAGACATCTCCATGCAAAAGTGTGAGCACTAGAAAGCAAGTAGATGAATGCCGACATGGATGCGCATTGGAACATATCAAACATTTTGAACTCGTGGATATTGATATGGTTAATAACGTATCTTCTAGCAAATGCAGAATAAGAGAAGGAAGAGATGACATTGTAGATCTTATTATCCTTGAAGAGCTTGTAGAAGTTATAATACCCACAATTTTGTGCCTTTTTGTGAAACAGGTAGGGCTTGACAAAAATCACATCTCAACAATATGAGGGTGTAACATCACAATCAACTGTATCAATGAATGGTCTAATGGAAAATCTGATAAAACACAACAAACATAAAGTAGGTACTACTTCGTGAACCCATCCAATATGATATGGTTGGGGATGAGTGGTAGAAATTTGGATTTTTTCAATCAATTGTTGAGAAAGCAGTTTCTTTTTGTTTCCATTGTCTATGATTAATTGTGCAAGTTGTTGCTTGATCTAGAAATTATGAAGTTAAGAGAGCTCCATTCTTCTATGATTAATTGTTTAAGTTGTTGCTTGATCTTGAAATTATTAAGTGAAGAGAGCTTCATTCTTGTTCTCACAATAGCTTTTTTCCATGAGAACCCACTAAGGGTGGGTGGAGGTTGAATTATTAACATTAATATCTAGGTATGCATCATTAATGTCAACACTTCTCGGTTGTTCGATGTTGTTCAATAAGAAATGCATCGACCATTTTTTCCTACAAGTCACAACATTCATTATCAAAATGATAATATCTCCAATGATAGAATTGATGTTTCTTCTTTCCTTCGCCAATCAAACTAGGTGTTTCTTGATTGTGAGCATTAGCAAGCAGCTTAGCGTCTTGGCAAATATTTAGGAGAGATGTTCCAAGGAGGAAATTGGGAAGAGTTCGAGCTTTGCATCGATGTGAGAAAGCAGACTTAAAATATACTTTATGCAAAAGGGTTTGTTGTTGTTGTTTATTGGGAACAATATTATTGCAAGCGGGTCCATTTCATTTTGGTATCATAGCTATGATATGCTCCAAGAAGTCATCAATATCATATTTGAAGATTGGATGCCTTGGACGAAATATTTTACTTGTGATCATGAAGAATTTAATTCAATTGTATTAGGGCTTGATTAAAACATATAGGTGTTGACATATGAGATATTACATTTAGGAATATGGGCTTTTGGCATTAAGAAACGAATAAATGACATTTTGAGCAAATGTGGCAAATGAAAGAACAGATTAGGGAAGCCTACAAAAAAGCATTAAAAGTGGAGTAGGAAGAGAATCATGGTGATTTTGAACTAGTTTCGTAGCAAAAGTAGTAGATATTTTTGTGAAGAAAGAAGAATATAGGAATATGATAAGAAAATGTTGCTAGTTGAGCAAAGGGGTAAAGGAAACAACTTGAGCTTTTGAGGTACCGTGTGAAGGTATGTGTCCAATAGTGTTAACACAAGCCTCATCTTAACATGCTTCAAGTTGTTGCCAATTACATAGCTGTTTTGCTGATTATAAAAAAGTGAGTAGTTTAACAAATAGAAGTTTAGGCATTGACCATTAAGATGGGAAAGGCCATAGTATAACACTGACATAGGATATCTCATAGTTCTTATCAGAGGAGAATGCTTATATAAGATAACTCATAGTGCTTATGAGAGGAGAAAATTAACATAGGTTATCTCAAGAGTCTGAAGACTATTTTAATTAGATTAAATTAAATTACTTAATTCCTAAACCAGGGTATGAAAATGTTATTGTGATGACCCTTCTTCTATATCTACATGCTCTTATTTTAAAAAATTTAACCAACAAGTGGATTTTATTTTTGATTCGATGACATAGATTGTGCTTTTATTACTATTTTTGCCTAGATGACATGGACTGTGCTTTTATTACTATTTTTGCTTGGAAGACATGAATTGTGCTTGTATTACTATTTTTGCTTGGATGACATAAGTCATGCTTTTTATTACTATTTTTGCCTAAATGATTTAGATTGCGCTTTTATTACTATTTTTAGTTTGACGACATGAATTGTGCTTTATTACTATTTTTGGTTGGTTAGATGATATGGATTGTGCTTTATTACTGTTTTTGGTTGGTTAGATGATATAGATTGTGCTTTTGTGCTTTTATTGTATAGCTCTGAAAAAGGCTGGAGCGTCTTTCCGCATCTAAGAGATAATCTGAGTCGTCAGTTGCAAACAGAATTGCCATCATCATTTAAGAGATAATCCGAGCCATCCGTTGCAAACAGAATTCGCATCATCATCTGCAATTAGTAAAATTGGTTGCCTGTGATAGCAAAGTGCGAGAGATAAGTGACGTTGCTTATCGAACAGGTTATCTTAACGGTCAAGGATTGATTTAATTCTATTCAAATTTTGGGTTCATATTGGCATTGGCATTGCAATTCCTCTCATCCTCCTCTCCCAGTTTCCTGCATTGTGTGGTCTAGTCTCGTGCGTTTGGAGCTCCGTATGTTGTGTGT
>APFE030847875.1:247013-260365 GCA_000404065.3 Pinus taeda | reverse complement strand
TAGGTGGGTAGATTAGATTGCCAGACCCCATACAGGTCACTGCTGTCCAAGTGACTGTTTCTTAATTGGCAATATGTCTGCAAATGGTTTCTCTCTGCCACAAAGTCTGCGATGAGGGCATCACTGTCCACCAATGGTATAGCTTCTAGCTCTCTGTTAGGTGGATTTATAGGAAAAACATCCAGAGCAGCTGGAGTGGCCATTGTCTTGGTCTTGCTGGTGGTTTATTGTGTTTCAAGCTTGATGTGAGTGCTGAGGAATGGCTCACTGCTCTCTGTTTGTAGTGAGCAGTTTTGGCAGTTCAAGGAGGCTGTCACAGGCTTAATCAATCTGTGGGGCACTCTTTTTTGAGGAAGCAGAGTGTTTTTGAGCTGGTTAGCTGGTTATTTGCCGAGAATTGCTTTAGCAGAGGTGAGGGAAATGTCAATTTAGTTCTTCTAGCCTGTGGCTTGGCTTTTTAGTTGCTTTTTGTGAAAAACTGGTAAATTTCACCGTGGGTCACGGGTTTCCTTGAGAATTCCATCGTGCAAGGGTTTCAGAGGTCTCTTAGGTAGATTTTAGGGGTGAATTTCAACAATGTGGGTCCTTTAACTGAGTTGTTTAAGCAGGAAAACAGGATTATACGGAGAACAGTGGACAATAGAGGGTGCCTGCGGCAAAATACCTGGTTTTACTGGCGTACGAGGCATTTGCACCGGTCGAACTGGCTGAATTGCAGGTGGTTGGGTTGACAATGGAGGCGGCAACAACTTTGGCTGATTACTTTTGCTTTTCGACTGTTGGAAGTTGAAATTCGTTTTTAGTGGAGCTCCGGGCATTTGTAGAAAATAATGCAAAATAACGGTTTTTTACGCCTTTTTATGCATTTTTGGCATATTGGCGCCTTTTTGTGATGACATCATGCTGATGTCATCATGGGCCCAGGTACGGACAAGGTGACGTGGCAGGTGACATGGGTGCCCAGGTGGCACTGACACGGTGGCAGGGTGGATAGGGCGACTGTGAGGCAGTGGTGACGTGGAGCATGGTGGCGGCAAAAAGTGGGTTAGTCATGCTGACGGGGACGTGACGTCAGCCGTGGGGGGTAGGCGGTAAGCGGTTCCCTGCAGCTCGTAGGCAGTAAGTGGTTTGGAGGGGGGGGGGGGGGGGCAGCGAACAACCCTGGCGCCTGACGCGTGTTGGGGGTACGGCGGCAATACCGCCCATCCCCCGGACGCAAAAGGTCGGGCGGTTGTGGTTGAAGATCGACCGCCCACCGTAGGATGGGCGGGGCGGAAGATCTAACGGTGGGCGGCAATCTCAATGCGCCAGCGCATTAATAGCGGGGGACCCACCCAATTATAAAATTAACGTTTAATAAATGGGGCACGCGTGGTGGGTAAAAACCTTAGGTTAAGGGTTTTATGCGCACTTTATTAAAGTTTTAAAACTTTATAATAAACTGGTTCTAAACACGCATTTATATTTACAAGTTTTTTATTTAAAAAACTTTATAATAAACAGGTTTAGGGCGGAGTAAAGGGGAAAAAGGGTAAATGAGGGTGGGGAAATGAATTTTTGCCTTTAAACCATAGTTTGTCAACCCCATAGTTTTTTTTGGAAGATTTGAGGGCTAATACTAACCCTTGAGGGGTTAATATTTCCCAAGGAAGGGATATTTAGCTATAGTGCTAAGGGGAGGGTATTTATAGATGTTCTTGGGAGATTTTCATTAGATTGTAATAGATTTAGGGGAAGGGGGGAGTTAGGGAGCTAGATAGTATGTTTGTGATTAATATGGTTTGTGAGGTGAATGAAGGGGTAAAGCCAAGTTTTCATAAGTGAAACTTAACTTAGGATTTCTGAGGATAGATGAAAATGATGAAAAAAGGATGTTTTTACACAAGAAATGTGGCTTCTTTTCATGCTTGAACTCCATGGTTTGGCCAAGTGGTTTGTGATGTAATGGAGTGGAACTGGACATCTGAGCAGATCTCAAGGCCCTTGGGGGTGTTAGTAAGAAATGACTTTTGGGGGAAACTGGGGAAGTTAGACATGCTTCTAGTGCTTGTCCTCCATTCTTTTTCTTTGATGCCCATACCCTGAGTGGCATAAGTTTTTGCACTTAATTGGCCAATTGGTGATGGCTCTCCATTTCTGCAACCTTGCCCTACTTACCCATCCTAGTAATCCTAACATTTTTTCTTCATTAAAGTGGGTGCACTTGAACTAGCAGACCCTGATCTTCCTCTTTTCTTTTGACTGCCCTCCTATCTAATATCTACCCTTATTTCTTCCAAGGCCCCAGATTAAGTAGTTGGGCACCTTTATTTCTCTACCTAGCTAGTCATCTGCCAAGCTTAAGATGTTTGGTCAGGGAATATTCTCTATTCTGCAATAAGCAATTTAACCATGGCATGGTCCAGTTTAGATTGTTGGGCCATCCATCAAGTGTGATTAGCAGCAGTGCTTGGATAACATGACACTGCCAAATGAGCTTAGTAGTGGCGTTTTGACTGGCCACTTTCCTGGTCTTTAGTTTGGGGTTCATTTTCACTTTTCTCTTGACCACTTGATTTTCTTGCCCTTTGATTATTCTTTTAGGGCATACCCTCTTTTCATTTTTTTAATTTTTTTTGTAGTATGTACACAAAATATGGAACCTTTGCAGCCTGCAATGATGAACATATTTGGCCCTTCCACTGTCAATCATGAAAGATGAAACCTATTGGTATAGGAACCTAACATCCCCCATATATGTAAGTATTTATTTACCGCACTTTTAAACAAACTGAATACTAATTAAGTTTATATAATTAGTAATTTTGTTTTAATTGCATGAAAAGTGGAATGTCAGAATTATGGCAATAATTATTTGATTAAACTTGAATGAGAATGTATTGTGTAAAGGGTGACAATTTTATCTATCAAAACAGTTAGGCTAGGCAGTTACCCAACCCTAACTACTTCTATGAGATATTTATTCCAAGGGATCAAGAGGATGGGGCATCTGACATCTGAGAGGAAAAAGAATTTAGAGATAGTTAAAAGAAAAAGTTTAACTGTGTTGGTAGGACAGACAATGATGGAGTAGTTAAGTATGGTCAAGACCAGATAACTACTACTATTGAAGACAGAAGTTCTTGAGGAGAAACACAGTGAGGGGTAGCTCGTGGGGAGACAAAAGGTGCAGCGGCGTGGGTCTCATGGTTGGGAGGCAAGATAAGAATAGAAGATTAAATTCGGTTCAGCTAGCCAGATAAGTATAAATCTGGAAACCCTGAACACCTTATTATAGAAGTTCTATTACTGAAGATAGGATGAATGTGTTTTCCTTTAATCAAAGACTTAGTTAGTTATTATATATAGATTTAGTGTATTATGTATGTAGTTACTGTAGCTAGGGTAGGTAAACATTATCTACTATTAAGCATAATCTTAAAGAATAGAAGGAATAACTAAGAGCATTTCCGTTAAAAATTTATAGATAATACTCAGAATCGAATAGATAGAAAAGGATCGTTGAATCAAACAAATAAGATAAAAATTACAGACAATAACGTTCTATATTCCAACAGTTAAACTAGAAGCTTCAACAATAGGAAAACGAAAACGAGAACTTATGTCTAAACTCATAATAGAACAGACATTTAACAATTTCAATTGAAGTGGTAGAACGACTGTAGTATCGACATTCCTGGGTAAGGAAAAATATCCGAGAAGTTTCAATAACTGCATAGATCGGAAGCTCGCAGAGTTGGAAAATGCATTTAAAGTAAAACAATAAATGCTCCAGCACAGACACCTAAGTACATGCCTCTGTCATATATAAACAAAAACAAAATTTGGGAGTTCAAACTGTATCTTTTATGAAAGACCTGCTTTGGAAAAAAGACTAAACAAGAATTGACAAACATGTGAATACACAATAAACGACATCAACTAAGAAAGTAAAATTTCCAGAAATTCATAACCTACAGACGCTCTTAAAACCATGAATTTCATGTCAAGATAATACTATATGGAACTCAGATATCATTATCACCATTAATATGAATGAAATAACATAATCATCAGATTATAATCCCAGAGAATAAAATCGAACGCCGCAAGGCTTCTTTTAGGGTTTCTTTATACCCTTTAGTTTCAAAAACCAAAGAACTGGTAACCTCTACAATGTTAAGAGTTAAGCTTACAAATAAAGAAGTAATAACCGAACAGAGGCTTACGAGTTGGAAACCCTTCAGCTATATATACATAAGTTGGAACTTAAATAAATTACACAGTGTTCCAGATCCAAAAAAATTACAATCGAAAGGAAAACAATAACCCCATTCTAGTCAAGCCAAAAACCTTTTGCATACCTGGTGGAAAACAACTTGAGGGTTGGAGATTCCGGCAGAAGGAACTGAGCCTCCTAGTTCTCCAACGCTTGAGCCTATAACACCCAGCCAATACAAATGAATGGGTTCAGATTATGCTAGAATAGAAAGGAAAACCCACATAATATTTTTGAGATGATAAGACAAAAATACTCTTACCCGGCTTGACAACAAACATCTCCAAACTGCTAACGATGGTCTGAATAGCCACAACAGGCTGTTGTAGAATGGAGTATGATCCTCGGTCAATAGAGTAAACTTACCATACTAACCTTGCATGCTACTGGAGGGAGGAAATGTATACAGGGTTACTCACCAGGTGAAGAATTCCACAGAGGACCGGAGCTTGAGCCAGCGGTCGACAAATGCAACAAGTATTTGATCTACCCACCCAACGAGCACTTAAAACTGTGGGATGCCACCTCCACCATCTGATCTGAAAGGTAAGGGAGAGCCATTGATGTAGCACATTCACCCATGCAATACAGATCCATACACTAACCGCAGAGAAGACTCTAGAAAAGATGGAATCGCATTCCTAGGCAGTCGACCACCCATAAATTAAGTTAATAATTAAATGGATTGTACCAACGAGGGTGCCGACATTAACTCAGCTCGGAGCAAAAATGATGTGATAAGAGTCGCCTTAGGAAATCAAATAAGTGACAGGGTGTGACTGACATAATTTGGCAGCCATAAATCTTTACCGTAGAACTTTATAGTCACCTTTGTACCACCAGCTACGAAATTTACAATGATTTGAATAATATGAAATCCACTTGTGCTATGTTAAATGAGTAAATTAATAATGGTGACATGTTAAAAGAGTAAGTTAATAATGTTCTAGTAAATTAAATGTATGTTAAAAAAAATTTGTTATGGGTTTGTGACATGTGGTATCAGAGGACGCAGGTTTCAAAACCGAGGCCTCTTGAAAATAAGGATTATGTTGAGCATGGAATCCCCCCAAGATAGGTTTTGGGGCTTAAAGCCCAAGTTTTGACCAAGACTATTGTAAAAGACTCTGCGAATTGTGGGCGCAGAGCGCGAAGTCATAATAGAGTCATAGGGTTGTTCGCCCTTGGTTTTGTAATGTAATGTCGGTTTGAAACCATGGGATTGTATAAATAGAGCGAGGCTCTAAGTGTAGAAATAATCAATGAATAGAATAGAAGCATGATGAGTCTAAGGGATTGAGTCAAAGTGTAAAGTGTGTCTTTGGGTCGTAGAGTAGGAGAAGGCTCTGCAGCTGTGTGCGTAGAGGCCTAGTAGTCTCAGCTGAGTGCACGAACCACTGTAGCTGAGTGCGCAGGGAAGGTCAAGTCTGTAATTGTGGGAAGAATCAATAAAGAGAATTTTTACCATATTTCTATGTATCTTTTCCTGTTTTATGTATTATTGGGTATAATTTGCAAGTGTACTCTTTATTTGTTGTGCGAACTTATATGAATGTGATGTGTAAATAAATATAACATAAGGCCTCCATTTACATGAAGATAATTAACCGGTAAATAGTGCAGAGTGCTGCTCCAGTAGTGCGGGAGCCCCACAGTCCTTAGTTAGGGCTACGTGAAGGCGCATACATCAAGGCGTGAAGGACAGGGAAGTGCGCGAAGTGACCTGCCCGCAGGGACTCACAATTGGACCAAATCAACCTCTTAGACATCTCAAGGGTGTGGAAACTTGGTTCCAGCACCCCACCCCATACTACTGTGGGTGAGACCTCACTCTGTGCTCCGCGGACTGTTGCCGAAAGGGACAATAATACAGGGATTTGTTTGGCTAATCAACTCTGAACCTGGGTCAGGCCCCAACAAACCAACAAATGGTTCTGTTGCTGGGACCAAGATATGCATAGAGATGTCTGATGTCATATCACTGGAATCCAACAAAGAAAGGAATTGAAAATTGGTTGGATAGGAAGATTCACGAGTTTGCGGCACAGGAGAATAGGAATCCCCGATTATCAAAAGAAGAGTGGTTAGACTGCTACTTATACATAGAGATCCACAAAATTTTCTTCACATCTTTCCCTACTGAGTTATATGAGTGGATCGTGAAGCTAGCATATAGCTAAGGATGGTGCAAGCTCGATAGACCTACTGTGTGGAATCCAAATTTAGTGCATAGATTGGAAGAGTTGGAGGATAGGATCGTGCGTGTTGTTTACCACTAGCTCGATTTAATTATAGGAGGATTCATCACTGAATTCGCGGTAGATACTTTAGTCAGCTACAACGAGGTAGAGCAATGCTTCCTCAAAGGACTGCAAGGTAAGTACATTAATTATTTGAACACTTGGATTAAAATGCTACTATGTGAAAAGTGGGTTATGCGAATAAATTGATGTTTGGGGCTACACAAAGTGGGATAATCTACATAAATGAAGGTAGTACAGAACTAGAAACTAGCCCCTTGATTTCACCTCTGCGAGGGGACAAGGAAGAGCTCGTGAAAGTCTCACCAAGAAGTGCGATCAATTTGATAAGGAAGAGGATTCCGCGCATACCACCCCCACCCACACCATCGCTAGTTTCACCGTGTTCACCCCCATCTTTTCCCATACCACCTCTGCCACCACCACGAGTCAATATGGCAAGCACGATAAAGTTTGCAGTGTTCATGGGAGTAGGAAATGAAGATTCAGAATAGTTTTGGTTCATGATAAAGGTTGTATGGGAAGCGCAGGGAGTCACAGATGATAATGTAGAGAAGGCAATGTTGGTTAGTGCTTTTCAGGATCGCGCGCTAACCTAGTACATTAAGCATTCCAATGACAATCCGAACGTGGGGATCATAGATATCCAAATTGCGCTAAACAAAGAATTTAGTAGACTGAATTTAGAGGCACAATCGATCATTGGGTTCAAGGAAATCACAATGCTACCAGGCGAGACCCCTTGGGAGTTGGATCAAAGGCTGAAGTGCACAATTCACGAAGCTAACATGACGTTGACGGATGGACAACACCACAAATGGTTTGTGGCATTGTTAACATTGCATTTAAGAAACGTGCTGTCACAATAGAGGCTAACAACTCAGGTCGAGGCCTCAGAGAACATGATGAGACTACATGAGACCCCGCCCAACTTGGGAGTTCAGCAGATTCATGCGTAGTTGAAAAACTTGTGCCTTGAGATGCAAAGTCTGAAACAGGATAGGTTAGCTCACCCAGAGGTGCACGATGAAGTATGTTGTGTTAAATGTAAGGGTGAAGGCCATGAAAAGTACCATTGTCAAGTGTTCATGAATTACCTCGTGGGAGGAGGACCAATGCCATTGAGACTGGAGGCACAGGCAGGACTGAGAGCAGCACCTGCATTGTGGTGCGTGATTTTTCAAATAGGAGGGAAGCATGCTATGGATAACTACCATTTGTTGTAGAAGTACATGCAGAATTCGTAGCATTTGTTTTGTAATTTCTGTCGGTCAGTGGGACATGATGAGCACATCTGCAGAAGCTATGAACTGATGATGGATAGGACTCCCACCTACAGAGTTCAGGCCGAAACGCGACCCCTTGACCAAAACGCAAGGATGGCGCGAAACAAATTTCAAGGGTGCAGACGAGGCTGAGGTGGAGGAGGACCTGGAAGAGGTCGCGGATAACTGATATGTTGCAATTGCAGAGGAACAAGACATTATGCCCGTGATTGTACAAATCCGACGTGTCCATCATTCCTGTATTGTACATTGTTTGATCATGAGATGGAGGATTGTCCTACACTGAGAGCAAGGTTGCGCAACAAGGGAGCGCTCCAACCTCCCTCAACTCAGAACCTGCAAATGATGAGGTCTGAGCCACACAAGGAAGAACCTAATGTAAATATTGTGCTTCGAAGTGGAATTATGACAAGGGATGACAAAGGAAAGCAACCTGAAGAGAGTACTTAGGTTCATAAGGCTCCGAAAAAAGAACCAGAGTTTGATTTGGAGTGCGCTAAGGAAACCTTCATGGAAGTTAGGGAGACCTTCGTTGATGCCTCCACTTCAGGAAGCAAGGACAGACCGGAGCTATAAATGCACCCATCGTGCTCATGACGTTCCTGGAAACGTGGACGAAGCTATTGCATGACAGCAAGGCTGTAAAGGGTCTGTAGGAACTTATAAATAGATGCGTTGGGACCACGCCAGGAAAGCCTCGCGTAGTATGAAAGATCGGAAAACAAGCAACGAAGACCAAAAGAGAGATGAGATTGACCGCGCAGATTGGGGAATATGAGATGGACCAAGTGATTCTGGACCTAGGATTAGATGCAGACATTCTGCCGAAACAGACATAGGAGCGTATGGGAAGGCCTACACTGCAATGGTCTCCTACCCAACTACGAATGGCTAACCAACAAAAGATCCTACATATGGGAAGATTGCAAGGAATCACAATGGATATCGAAGGAGCAAGCACGCCAGAAGATTTCGAAGTGATAAAGATTGTTAATGACAACAATCCCTACCCCGTGCTACTAGGAATATATTGGGTCACTAACATGAATGGGGTGATAGATTTGAAGAAGCGCAAGACGTTTTTGAGAAAAATTCTCTGTGCGTAGTTGTACCCTTGGACCCTGTAGAAGGATCGCACTACACAGAGCTAATGCGCGACTATGAAAGCGACGATGACTTGGAATTCATCTACAATATAATTGCGCGAGAGCAAGACTGGGTAAATCTAACCACAGATGGACAAATCTCATGGGAGCGTGAAATATCCTGCACATCAGATTCTGATGAGGAGATAGAATGATGGCAGAACCGGTTACACGAGGTAACCACGCTGAACTCTAACATGATGATGAGATCATTGCACTGCGTATCAACGAAAGTAAGGGATTTGCCTACGTATGATGGGTTAAGCGAGGTAGATGACTTCCTGAACATAATCGAAAGGGAGGTTTCGGAACAACAACGTGTTGAAGCTTTGAAATGGGTACTGCGAGCTACACCCGTGATGTGGTGTGGTACGCACCAAGGAAGCTTTGAGGACTGGCACAAATGCAGGAGGATGATGTGCATGCAGTTTGGGAAGCCTTAGATGCAATTAACAGACAAGATTTCCAAATGAAATGGTCTACGCTCCCACTTGTCCAAATAGACATAGGCATATGGTACGAAACCTGCGTGGACGCACACAGCCTTCGCGTTAGGAGACATGGTCAGTAACTAGGTGCGGGCAAGGCAATGGCACGAACGACCCCTCCAGTTGGAACCATGGAGTATAGAAAGAACAAGTGCACAGAAGGTTATCCACGTAGAAGCCTTTAACGAAGTATGCGAAGCGCTGAACAAGGTACACAAGGCGCAGCGGACTAATTGGGACCTGCGCCTAACAATGGTTCTATGGGCTTATAGGACCACGTGCAAGAAATTGACGGCACAGGTGACTCCAAGGCTAGAGTATGGAGCAAACGGTGTAATCCCCATAGAATATGAAATGCCTAGTCTGCGCATAGTAGCACCGGTCGATACGACGGTTCACGGAACCTTGGAAGAGGGGGTCACATAACAGAATGAAGCAGAACACATGAGGCTTGACGAAGACATCTGACAGGGTGACCTCAAGCTCCAAGAACTTATGAACGAAAGGGTGTTATTAAGGGAGAAAAGCACTCTAGTATAAGCAGAAGTAAAGAAGCTTGAGGATGAAATAAAGGCATATTTTCTCGATAAGAAGACTAGGGTGTTAAAGCAGGGTGCGCACAATTCCCTTAAAGAATTTGGGGATTACCGCTGAAAGTTGATTAGCCTGATGCCTTGGATCAGACCGCATATTAATAAATGGAATAACCATGGTGGCACACTACTGAGGATAAAGTGCGCAACGCATCCAGTAACAAGAAAAGGTGGGTATTTTCTAGGAAAAGTGATGGATGATCGAATCAAACCCTATATAGGTGGTGTTACCACCTGACCAGTCGTGGGAAGTACAGTCTTAGTGCTCTAGGCAATTGAAAGGAGGTGCGGGACTATAAAATACTCTGTCCAGGAGCTGCGTGATGTTGGAGCTGTGTGCAAGAGTAAAGTGTCACATGGTTCGTGCCCGCGCAAGGGGGGATGCATTGCCGCACGGGTTGGCTGGAAAGTGACCGTTGGAGTCACTATTCACGATGTGATGCTTGACTTGAGACAAAATGGAGTGGGCGACAAGCATTTAAGACGTGCTTTACGGGTGAGATTTGGGAAAATCTGCTACCAAGGGAGCATTAATGAACCAGATTTGGGGGAACGGTTGAATTCAAATTCAAAATGCGCTATAAATTACAAAGGACTACCCAACAAACAACACTTGGTTATTTGCGAATTGAGTTGTTATGTGCCCCATGTATTTTGAGCCGAGATCTGTTTTCCTTGTGCCAAGCATTGATTGAGCCCCTGATTATGCAATTGAAAGATTTCTGGACCAACAAGATGGCAATGTCACAAGAAGTTAGGGAAGTTGCAGAAATGACTGATGAAGAGGTCGCACAAGCCCTGACTGTGGGGGGTGCCCCTGAAGGTGTTTGGATTATGGCGGAAATCCCTAAATCACCATGCACACCGAGACTGAAGAAAGACAAACAACCAATGATTCTAGTGCGTGTGTCCCCAGGAAACCCACTGCATGCGAGGTTAACGATGGAGGAGAAAGGGAAAGCAGTTAGCTTGGAAACCGATGAGGAGGAGGAAGACATGGAGGACCTGATAATTGAAGAAGACGAGGACAAAGGCACAGAGGAAGAAACTGAGCCAGTGCACCATCCAACAAAGTTGCCTGCCTATATCCCCCCATGGAAGGGGAAGGCAGAAGTGCCCAAGGATCTCGATGAGAGTAAGAGCTCTCTCTAGACTCCGCTCCTCTTGGATGAAATCATCTTTGAGGGCACGCACTTGGGGCAGGTGCCTAACTTGAAGTTTGAATATTGGGATCTCACTGACCATGAGAAATTCCCTCATCTAAAGACCGTGCATCTCATGAAGCCCAAGCAGAACACTGCGACGAGGGTTATCGAATTCGAGTCGCGAAAGTGGTTGCGCGGAGTGGAAAAAGTAGGGTTATTAAACCTGCTCTGGGTGCCGCATTTCCACCACGCCCCAATAACAATATTCTTCATTAGGCAGCTGCTCTGCCTAGTGTATGGTGGGTGTTTATGGTTGGAGGAGCCCATGCCCATCACGGACCACTTAATCCATTGCATTACCCGGCTTCCATGCAAAGGAGAGGACCCCGTAGACATCTAGGAGGGGAAGAGCAGCGATTTGTCCATCGCGGAGGCCATGAAGAAGAAATACAAGCTAGATAAGAAGAAACGAGGCTACATGATCTCCAGTATCAACAACAAGGTAGCTAGGATGGCGACTCAGATACTGGTAGGAAAGGTCATACGAAAGCGTCGCGCGAACAAGGTCCTCGTGCTAGTGGCGGCACTTGCTGAGTAGTACGCGGAGGGGGTCCAATTGAACTGGTCAGAGTTCTTATGTACAAATTTCTTGGAAAATTTCCGCGATGCCCAGGAATAAGGAAAAATGTTCCGCTATGCATGGATTTTGCTGTCCATAGTGCTAGTGGCAGGGGAATTGCCAGAGGACAGTCAGTTCCCCATAATTGACAGGGATCTACCGGAGGCCGTGAAGTACACTTCGCTATGGGCCCTGAAAGACGTGAATCAGATCCACGACAACAAGATATTATGGGTGTTCATGGAAATGAACATCAGAATGGGGATTAACTGCAAGCCGCAGCTATCACCCACTATCTACAATAGCCTGCAAAGTGTTGACAAATTTAAAGCAGACCTTCACAGCATATATATCAGACTACACAAGGACCCAACTAAGAAATGGAGTGAGCTACCGTTCATGGCCACATATGATGTAATTTTTGATGTAGTGGAGACATGGCCACCGGAGTGGCATGCCCTAGACATCGCGGCATTGGAGAAATCTGCGGTGCAGAAGAAGAAAGAGGAGGCCAAGCTGTGCATGGCATAATTGGTAGAAAAGAGAAGACAAGAAGCAGAGGCAACAAAAGCACAGGAGGCGTGGGACGCTGTGCAGACAGCAGCAGAACAGGAAAAGGTTGCAACAATAGCAGCAACACAAGAGGTAGCCAAGAAGACGTGCGAGGGCTAGGAGTCGCCTTCACATGGGCATGAAAAATAAATGGAAACAGAGGAACAAGAGGGTGGTGCAGACCCACAAACAATGTCCACACTATTGAAACACCAACGCCCGAGTGAGCTGACGGGGCCACGCAAGAACATGAAAGCATCCAAGCTATCAATCGACCTGATCACCCTTACTGAGGGTGATATGCACGACATCAGTGAGACAGTTCATGGCATGACCACCGAGGCCCTCTAGACTTTCACGGAGGAAAACCAGACTGTGTTGGGGGCCCTCTGAGCGCAGATTCAGGAGTTGTTGTTGCGCACTCCTCAGGCTGGTACCCTTTCAACCAACCTCGCAGTAGGGACAGTTGCAGATGAGTAAATGTTGTGCGATCAGACAAAAAACACAATAGTGCTGCTAGAAGGGGCAGTGGTTATAACAAATGAGGCTGACAGGCTTATGATTAGCGCACTAAAAGGGATTGGGATCAACATGGTTGCACTCCTGCGAGAAACGCTATATGTCCTACAGGTGATCCAGGTGGATATTGGTGGCCACCTGCCAAGTCCACCTGGACCTCCACCATTGTCTTTCTCAGCATTTTCAGTTTCCTTAAATGTAGCACAACTTACTATTTTTAGCAGTTTTTCGGGTTCTGAACTTCCGGAGCCGTTTTGAGGCCCTAAACGACGTTTTTTGGGGAATCCGGGGGCAACATGGGTCAATGCAATGGACCGATGTTGCCCGTTCCAACAATGATAGTGCTCGAATAGATCTTTCTAATGAGCTATTGTATGCGTGAAACGAAGATCATATGCTAAAGTTACGACCCCGGGAAGTTGATGTACCAACTTACCCCCAAACGGGGCCCACAGTTTGGCGTTTCATCTCCTAGGGTTAGGTTTT
>APFE030847875.1:207342-239809 GCA_000404065.3 Pinus taeda | reverse complement strand
AGGATGGGATTACTGCAGAACTGCGAGCTAGGTAGAGCCGCGCACTGCAAGTGTTGATCTAGAAAAATATCAACATGGAGCAGTTGAGCGTGCAACGTGATGAAGTGGTGTCGCAGAACAAGCAGGTGGTACAGGTACTGGAAGAAGCCTGTCAGATGGTTCTTGAGCTGGCCATCCTGGTAGACGCACCAGTAGAGGCGCGTATCCATAGACTAGCAGTAATGGTGTGCGAGGTGCGAGAAGAAATGACTAAGGTTCAGTTGGAGTAGAACCTTCAGATAGCGGAGCTACGGTTGAAGGCGCAGCCGTCCACCCCTCCAGAGGTACGAGAATAACACGCTAGCGCTATTACAGTAGGGATGGAAGAGATCAGCAGTGCAGTAAGGGACTACACCAGAATGTTGGAGGAGTCATTTGAGGTCCTCACAAATCTGCAGAGGACCCTCACATCCAGTGCTTAGAGACAGAGGCACGTGAACTCTAGCAGCAGTACGACAACATCAAAGCGACCGTGTAGATGATGGCCCTCACTCAGAGGCTCGTGCGAATGCAACAGTCCAAAGTGCTAAAAGAGCAAGTGGACGCCACATGACACCGAGAAGGAGTTCTGAAGGCACGCGTTCAACTTTGGATTGAAGAGGCCTTCACTATTACTGCAACCATTGTAGGCAAGCTCACACAAATGTAGGGGACACAGGAACAGATGCAGGGAAGCAGTTCTGACATCGCGGTCTCGAAACAATGGGTACAAGAGATTCAATAGACAACTGCTCAGTGCATTGCCGACCTTGCACTGATTCGAACATGGTTAGAGGGACTCCACGCAAAGATCTTTGCACTGACAGAGTGACTCGAGCGCGAGTCATGATGTTTTTGTTGGGGGCCTGTTGGGCGTGGAATCCCCCCAAGGTAGGTTTTAGGGCTTAAAGCCCAATTTTTGACCAAGACTATTATAAAAGACTCCGTGAATTGTGAGCGTTGAGCATGAAGTCATAATAGAGTCACAGGGTTGTTTGCCTTTGGTTTTGTAATGTAATGTTGGTTTGAAATACCTACCCATGGTCTGCGGACCATGGGATTACATAAATAGAGTGAGGCTCTAAGTGTAGAAATAATCAATGAATATAATAGAAGCATGATGAGTCTAAGGGATTGAGTTGAAGTGTAAAGTGTGTCTTTAGGTCATAGAGTAGGAGAAGGCTCTGCAGCTATGTGTGTAGAGGCCTAGTAGTTCGTAGCTGAGTGCGCAGACCCCTGCAGCTGAATGCGCAGGGTAGGTCGAGTCTGTAACCGTGGGAAGAATCAATAAAGAGAAGTTTTCCCATATTTCTGTTTATATTTTCCTGTTTTATGTATTATTGGGTATAATTTGCAAGTGTATTATTTATTTGTTGCACAAACTTATATGAATGTGCTGTGTAAATAAATATAACATAATGCCTCCATCTACTTGAAGATAATTAACTGGTAAATAGTGCAGAGTGCTGCTCTAGCAGCGCGGGAGCCACATAGTCCTTGGTTAGGGATACTCGAAGGTGAATACATCAGGGCGCGAAGGACAGGGAAGTGCGCGAAGTGACTTGTGTGCAGGGACTCATAATTGGATCGAATCAACCTCTCAGACATCTCAAGGGTGTGGAAACTTGGTTCCAACACCTTGCCATACTACTTCGGGTGAGACCTCAGTCCGCGCTCTATACACTGTTGCCGAAAGGGCCAGTAGTAGAGGGATTTGTTTGGCTAATCAACTCCGAACCTAGGTCAAGCCCCAACAAGCCAACATATTAACAACATTTGTGATGTACACAGAGAAGTAGAAAAGCAACTAGTATGAGAAGAATGGGAACCTTACCACACCGAACAATGACAGGAACATGAACAACAACCTTTCAGGAGACCAATCCTGAGGTATGGGTACAACTAGGAGAAGATTTGTGAAATACTAATACTGCAATCTTGGAAACTGTGCAATAATTAAAGGTGGAAATGGCTCGACTGCGGGCAGACAATGAACAATTAATGTAAGAACAAGAAAATATCATGAAGAGTCTATCAGATAGATAGAATCAACAACAAACAATTCCCAGTCCCTAGTAGGGAAACATGACTGAAGAACAAGAATTTCATATTGAGAAGGAAGAAACTGAAGGTGGTGAAGAGAACTAGGAAGAAGAATCTGGTAATGTATCATAACATAACAAGCAAAAGAGACAAAAAGTGGAACTTCAGGGAGAATTTTGGAAGATAAAGCCTCCCCTCTTTGACGGTGAACTAGAACAGGCAGCAGAAGCCTGGCTCATCAACATGAACAAGTATTTCGATTTGTACAAATATGATCATAACTTAAAGGCGTGGTTGGCCATCTTTCAGCTGCAAGGAAAAGCCACCCTGTGGCGGGAGGAAGTAAAGACAGTTCGGGGTGTAAATGAATAGATCATAACTTGGGACAAATTTCAAATATATTTTAAGGAAAAATATCTGACTGAAAGATTTTATGGTGAGAAGGCCAAGGAGTTTCATGACCTTCGATTGGGTCAACTATCTATGGATGAGTTCATAACCAAATTTACATCTTTACTGCGATATATTCCATATACATGGGAAGAAAAGGCTAAGGTGCAATGGTTTATCATCAACTTTTTGTTGTTTATGAAAGAGCGCCTTGAGTTCGATAACCCGAAAACCATGGATGAGGTCATATGGAAGGCTAGAATATGTTACCAGTAAAGTAAGCCAAAAGGGGAAGGAGGTAAGAGATGGAATGAAAAAAAGAGGAGCAAATTTCCCCCTAGCAATAAACTAAATAAGTTTATGGTCAATAAACCCCCTAAAGGGCAGGTACATAGAAGCATGAATAGAAATCAACCTAGGTTCAAATTTCCCAGTGAGACAAAAACAAATGAACAGTCAGTAAGGACTGAAGTGGAGATGGAAGCTAGACCCCTGGTATAGTGCCAGGATGCGGAAGACCTCATTATGTTAAAAATTGTCCACATTACAAGGGAACTGATCAGGAGGCACAAATTCAAGAAGCATCAACAGTAGGAGAAGTGGCAAGAAGCGTGTTGAAAATCAATGTTTCCCTTGAAGATCATCAGGCGGAGTACCATTCGACCATGATAGAATTTGAAGGTAAAATATTCAACCAAACTGTGTCTATTTTAATTGATCCCGGAGTTACCCTAAGTTACAATGGTCCCAAAATAGTAGAACAATGCTATTTACAAGTTGTTAAGATTAAAACTCCCTGGTTAGCACAATTAGCTACAGGAGCCAAGAGAAGAGTGCTAGCGAAGGTTAGAAAATGTCCCCTACAAATAGCAGGATAGGCTATTATGGAAGACTTGAATGCATTTCCCTTAGGATCGTATGATATTTTAATCGGCATGGACTGGTTAGAAAAACGTTGGTCTCTTATTAATTGTAAAATTAAAACTATTAACTATATTGACGAGGAAGGAAAGAGACAAGAAATTCAAGGAATAATAAGACCCTTAAGGATGAGGCCAGTCACAGCCTCCCAGTTGGCCAAATGTATCTGAAAAGGATGCCAGATTTATGCAATACGAGTAGGGTACTCTAATTTAAAAGAAAAGTCTGTCGCCTTAGAAAATATACAAGTGGTGCAAAATTTTTTGGATGTATTTCCTGAAGAAATTCCAGGACTTCCACTGAAAAGGGAAATAGGTTTACTATTGAATTAGTACCAGGGGCTGCTCCGATATCTTAGGCCCCTTATCACATGAGTATACCAGAGTTAACATAACTAAATATGCAGTTGCAAGAGCTACTTGACAAAAAATACATTCGACCAAGTGTATCGCCTTGGGGAGCCCCAATACTTTTAGTTAAAAAGAAGGATGGTACCCTGCGAATGTGTATGGATTACCGCCAACTAAATAATTTAACCATCAAGAACAAGTACCCCCTACCTTGCATAGATGAGTTGTTTGATCAAGTGAAAGGAGCAACCTTGTTTTCAAAAATCAATCTTCGCTCGGGTTATCAACAAATTAGAATTAAGGAGGAGGATATAGCAAAAACAACCTTTAGAACTTGATATGGGCATTACGAGTTCATTGTGCTGCCCTTCAGATTAACAAATGCACTCGCAACCTTCATGTTCCTTATGAACAATATATTCCATCAATACTTGGATAAATTTGTGTTAATTTTTATTAATGACATACTAATTTACTCTCAGATGGTAGAAGAGCACAAAGAGCACCTTTGTATTGTCTTGCAAGTTTTAAGGGAACACCAACTGTATGCCAAGTACAACAAATTTGATTTCTTTAAAGAACAGATCCAATATCTTGGTCATGTCATTACTAAATATGGAATAGTTGTAGACCCAGAAAAGATAAAGACCATACTGGAGTGGCCAGTACCAAAAGATGTGGCTGATATAAGGTCATTTATGGGTCTAGCCAAATACTATAGGTGGTTCATTGAAGGATTTTCCAGGGTAGCCTATCCTATTACATCACCTTTGCACCCATATTGAGCATTGTTGATCCAAATAGATATTATGTGGTTTGTATGGATGCTAGCAAAGAAGGTGTAGGTGGTGTACTAATGCAAGAAGGCAAGGTCATTGCTTACGATTTTAGGAAGCTTAAGGAGCATGAAAAAAGGTACTTGGCCTACGATTCGGAATTGACAGCAGTCATTCATGCATTAAATATGTGGCAACATTACCTGATGGGTAAGAAATTTCTGCTAATGACTGGCCATCATAGTTTGACTAACTTTTTTAAACAACCCACTTTGAATGCTAGGCAAGCTCGTTGGGTCAATTTTCTAAGTGGGTTCGACTTTGAAATTAAACACTTGAAAGGAAAAGAGAATCATGTCGCCGATGCACTAAGTAGGAAAGCCAATTGTTTATATGAAATATCATTAGTGAAGTGCAAAACACATTCAAAGAGCAAATCATGGAGGCAACAATAAAAGATCTGGAATATCAATTTTTGTGGCAACAAACTAAAATTTTGAACAACAAAGAACAACAACTTGGATAAAAAATAAATCAAGAAGGTATGTTGATCTATAGGGCAAGAATATATGTACCTAATATAAGGGTTATTAAAAAATTAATTTTAGATGAATATCACAAAGTTCCTTATGCTGCTCATCCCGAATATCAGAAAATAACCGCACTTAGAAAGGAATATTTCTAGCCCGACATGAAGAAGGAGGTGGCTAAATATTTGGCCTATTGTTTGGAATGCCAGCAAGTCAAAACAAAACACCATCACCCAACCAATTTACCACACCCATTACCTATTCCAGAATGGAAATGGGAAGTTGTTTCTATAGATTTTATAACTCGACCGCCCAAGTCAAGCATACAAAATGATTTAATAATGGTGCTAGTGGATAAGTTGAGCAAATCTGCTCACTTCATACTTGTACAATCTACTCATAAGGCAGTATAGATCACTAACATATTTATGCAAACTATTTTTAAGCTGCACGATATACCAAGAGTTATAATTTCAGATCATGATGTAAAATTTACATTAGGTTTCTGGAAAGCCTTGTTTGAAGGGCTGGGCACTCAGCCACATTTTAGTACCACCTACCACCCTTAGACGAATGGGCAGATTGAGCGAGTAAGCTAGGTAGTGGAGGACATATTTCAAGCTTATGTAATGCAACAACCATCTAAGTGGGAAGAGTATTTACATCTAGTAGAATTTGCATATAACAACAATTATCACACTTCTTTGCAAATGAGCCCTTTTGAAGCACTGTATGGGCATAAATGTAGAACTCCCTCAAATTGGGGTGGCCCAGAAGATAAGTTAATGCTAGGGCCTGATATGCTAGCAAAAATGGAATATATGGTCAAAGAAGTACGAACTAAGTTAAAGGCCGCTCAAGACCGGCAAAAGAATTATGTTGATTAGAAAAGAAGTTTTCAAGAATTCTAGGTGGGGGATCATGTCTATTTCGTGTTCGGGCTAAGAAAAGTGTACTACAATGGATGGATGCGCCAAATTAGCACCTCGATTCTACGACCCTTTTCAAATTTTAGCATGAATTGGACCTGTGGCTTATCAACTCGCCTTACCCAGCCATATTTGTTTGCACAATGTCTTTCGTGTTTCAGTATATATATATATATATATATATATGGCCCCAAACACATAATAAATTGGTAGGACATTCAGGTGAGTCGGAAAAGTTGGAATTCTCATTGGCCTATCTTAGATATATATATCTATACATAAAAATCATATAGCTGATTTATGTTTTGATTTCATTAATTGACTAAAGTTTTAATTTTGGCATACAGGTCGAACTGGAAGGCGAGTTCCTGGTCGAACCAATGGGTATACTCGATCGAAGAGAAGTAATGTTGCGGATACGAGTTATCACCCAAGTTAAAATTCAATGGCAACACTTTGGACCCGAGGAGGCCACCTGGGAAGATGAACAAACTATGAGGGAAATTTATCCACAGTTATTTCCAATAGAGGAATATCAGGATGATGTTCAATCTTGGGGGGGGGGGAGATGTGATGTCCCCCATATATGTAAATATTTATTTACCACAATTTTAAACAAACTGAATACTAATTAAGTTTATATAATTAGTAATTTTGATTTAATTGCATGAAAAGTGGAATGCTAGAATTATGGCAGTAATTATTTGATTAAATTTGAATGAGAATGTATTGTCTAAAGGGTGACATTTTATTTCTCAAAATAGTTAGGATGGGCGGTTACCCAACCCTAACTACTTCTATGAGGGATTTATTCCAAGGGATCGAGAGGATGGGGACATCTAAGATCTATGAGGAAAAATAATTAAGAGATACTTAAAAGAAAAAGAAATGTGCTGGAAGGATAGACAATGATGAAGTAGTTAAGCCTGGTTAAGACCAGATAACTACTACTGTTCAAGATAGAAGTTCTTGAGGAGAAATTTAGTGAGGGCTAGCTCAGGGGGAGACAAAAGGTGAATCAGCGCAGGTCTCATGGTTGGGAGGCAAGACAAGAATAAAAGATTAAATTCGGTTCAGCTAGCCAAATAAGTATAAATATGGAAACCCTGAATACCTTATAATAGAAGTTCTATTACTGAAGATAGGATGAATGTGTTTTCCTTTAATAAAAGACTTAGTTAGTTATTATCTACAGATTTAATGTATTCTATGTGTAATTATTGTAGCTAGGCTAGGTAAATATTATCTACTATTAAGCATAATCTTAAAGAAAAGAAGGAATACCTGAGAGCATTTTCGTTAAAACGCTATAGATAATACTCATAATCCAACAGATAGAAAAGGATTGTTGAATCAAACAAATAAGATAAAATTACAAACAATAAGAGGAAAACAAAAACGAGAACTTATGTCTAAACTCAGAACAGAACAGGCATTTAACAAGTTCAACTAAAGTGGTAGAACGACTGTAGTCTCGACATTCCCGGTTAAGGAAACATAGCTGAGAAGTTTCAATAACTGCATAGACTGGAAGCCAACAAAGGTGGAAAATGTATTTAAAAGAAAATGATAAATGCTCTAGTCTAGACACTTAAGTACATGCCTTTGTCATATATAAACAAAAACAAAATTTGGGAGTTAAAACACTATCTTTTATGAAATACTTGCTTTGGAAGAAAGGCTAAACAAGAATTGACAGACACGTCAATACATAGTAAACGACTTCAACTAAGACAGTAAAATTTCCAAAAATTCATAACCTACAATTTCTCTTAAAACCATGACTTGCATGTCAAGATAATACTATATGGAACTCATATATCATTATTACCATTAATATGAATGAAACAACATAATCATTGGATTATAATCCCAAAGAATACAATCGAATGCCGCAAGGCTTCTTTCAGTGTTTCTTTATACCCTTTAGTTTCAAAAACTAAAGAACTGGTAACCTCTACAACGTTAAGAGTTAAGTTTACAAATAAAGAAGTAATAACTGAAGAGAGGCCTACGAGCCAGAAGCCCTTCAACTATATATACATAGGTCGGAACTTAAATAAATTACACAGTGTTCCAGAGCCAAAAAAATTACAACCGAAAGGAAAACAATAACCCCATTATGGTCAAGCCAAAAACCTTTTGCATACCCAATGGAAAACAACATGAGGGTTGGAGATTTTGGCAGAAGGAGCCGAACCTCCTGGTTCTCCAGTGCTTGAGCCTGTAACACCCAACCAATACAAACGAATGGGTTCAAATTATGCTAGAATAGAAAGGAAAACCCAAATAACATTTTTGAGATGATAAGACAAAAAGACTTTTACCCCGCTTGACAACAAACATCTCTGAACTACTAACAATGGTCTGAATAGCCATAACATGAAGCTGTAGAATGGAGTATGATCCTAGGTCAGCAGAGTAAACTTACTAGACTAACCACGCACGCTACTGGAGGGAGGAAATGTATACAAGGTTACTCACCAGGTGAAGAATTCCACAAAGGACTAGAGCCTGAGCCAGCGGCTGACAAATGCAACAAGTATCCGATCTACCCACCCGGCTAGTGCTTAGAACCACGGGATGTCACCTCCACCATCTGATATGAAAGGTAAGGGAGAGCCATTGATGCAACACATTCACCCACGCAATACAAAGCCAACGACCAACCGCAGAGAAGACTCTAGAAAAGACAGATTCACATTCTTAGAAGTCGACCACCCAGTAATTAAGTTAAGAATTAAATGGATTGTACCAATGAGGGTGCTGGTATTAACTCAACTTAGTGAAACAATAATGTGATAAGAGCCACCTTAGGAAATCAGATAAGTGACATAGTGTGACTGACATAATTTGCCAGCCATAAATCTTTATTGCAGAACTTTATAGTCACCTTTGTACGACCAACTACGAAATTTACAATGATTTGAATAATATGAAATCCACTTGTGCTATGTTAAATTAGTAAATTAATAATGGTGATATGTTAAAAGAGTAAGTTAATAATGTTCTAGTAAATTAAATGTATGTTAATTTTTTTTTTTTGTTATGGGTTTGTGACACCGGCCTTCTGGAACCTTTGCCCGACCTCTGGGTTTGAGAACGATTTTCTCTCCAAAAATTCAAATTTCCCTCTCTTAAGCTACTGCACAGAGGACTGCGTTGCCTCACTGGCATAACCCGACCCTCTTGTTGTTGCCTCTCCATATCTAGAAAAAATTCCTCCGGATCACTGTCCCTGCCCCTCATTCACTACTTCAATCTTTGGTTCTCTCCAACAATTGAATGCTGCTACTTTGGAAATTGATCTAGCAAGAAATCGAATTACTTAAGTGTCTTCTGCATCACCACATCGAATTCCTCTTATACTCCTATATTGGAGCACCATCGACCAATATTAAAACAGAATCGATGACGGGATCATCTCTAGATCGATCCTTGTGAGTTTCTAGATGATTCTCACCTTGACTTAATTAATACTAATTAATTAACCATATTTCGTAAGTTTAGAGTTAGGAAATATTTAAAAACTAGTTAATAATCTAATTAAGTCATTTCTAGGCAAACAAAAACTATTTCTAGGTTTTATAGATCTCATTTATTCTAGCCTCTCTGCCAAATTTCGTGGCTAGAACACATCCGATACTACAAAAACTAATACTATCTATCATGGAAATAATTAGGGTCCTTTGGAATTATAACAATTTATATTCATTACTATAAAATTTGATAATTGATTGGATTTTAGTAATAAGTTCATTAGGACTATACCCATTGTAAGTTGAAAAAAATCCTATAATCAACCAAATATCTTATTCATGATAATGCAAACTACAATTTCAATATCGAAATAATTATCTTAACTAAAAATCCTTGTATAATGCTACACTATATCATGTTAGGACATATCTACAAAGAATAATAATAATCTATGATTGTTATCATATACAATGAAATCGATTAAAGTGACTCCTCAAATGACAAGCACTTAAAGACCTTATAGACATAAAGATAAAGCTACATTTTTGTAAAACTCTTGCTTTCCCATTAAATATATATGTGTGAGAGTGAGAACTTGTTACTCAAATACGTTAATTGCTTCATATTTGTGTGTAATAATTTGTTACTCAAAATAATAAAACACATGTAACGTTCCTATATACATATGATAAATGAATTAAAAATAATTTATAATAGATATCAAATTATTCTTAAATTTAATAGACTTGGAAAAATTGCAAGTGGACAACCCTAATAAGCATTGCCATGGAGGAATGGAGCAATCTTGAAGAATTGACAATAACTATCTTCCTGTGGTATTTAATTTTCGATAGTGTCTTTGAGTTTTTCGATGAGGTGGTTGGGTGCAATTTAAGTGTGGAATGAGTATTCTACAAGGTGATGAACACTTTTAATGCTTTGAGTTGTTGTCATATTAATGGAGCAAGTCCTTTTTCCTTTTGGTGAAATACATGCTAATTTTAAAGAGCAGTTGAATTTCATATCTTATAGCATAATATCTTCTTTCACTTCTTAAAATAAAATTTTATTAATTTTACATTTAAACATCATTAAATATTTAAAACACAATATAATATAAATACTACATATAAAATTTAAATATTATATTTTATTTTCGAAAACTTTTTATTTCTACTCATAAAATTTTAAATTTCAATAAGCAATATTATTTATATAATCATAAATATAATTTTTTATTTATTTTTTAATTAATCTATTTTTAATTTATTTTATCTTTTTTTAAGTTATATTAATTTTATTAATGCAAAAAAGATATCATACACTGAGGCCGGAGCCTGTACTTAACCTTGCCAAGGAATGGCAACAATCAACAAAGTCTGGATCTGAACTGGCCCGAAGGGAAACCAGTTTGTAACAGAAAAGAGTTCAGAGAATTAGCTTGCTGCCCACGTAGGGAAACCAACAAAGCATCCAGTTTGGTATCATTGTATCTAATGAGACAAAAAAATCAACTAAAGAGCCAAAAACTTATAATTTTTTTTTCACCGAAACCCCATTGAAAAAACAAAAAGCTAAAAAAAAGAGTCCCAAAAAACATGAGACATGTAGCATGCTGAGTGGTAGACTGTGTGGCGGACGCGTGGTGCGTTGAGTGGCAGCAAGGTGGCAGACAATGAGGCAAACATGCGGCATCGAGGTGGCAGGCTAGAGACGTGGTGACGACGGAGGGCGTTCCTCCACGATGAAGCACATGTACTCTTCCATGTCGCCACCTGCTAGAGGCGAGGTCTCTGTGTTGCCAGCCTACAATGCCGGGTGTTCTTCCTTGACGAGACAACAATATTCGTCCATTACCCAGTTTGTACGCTGAGCCTCGTTCACCTCCTTCCCTGCACGTCTTGTCTTATCCTCCTGGCTCTGCTCCCCTGCTCCTTGGATGCTCGTCCGAGCCAGCTCCGATTTGGCTTTGGTGTGGCTGCACCTTGCTATGGTGCATCCACCACCAACAATGTTCGATACCCCAATTGCCCTGGTGTTTCCACCCCCCATCGTTCCTTGCTCCTCAATTACATTAGTGCGTCCACCAAACTCGGTGGCTTGTTCCTCAGTGTTCTACTCCTCCTCGTGAAAGAGTATGATTATGGTGGCCGTGATGAGGGGCTTGTTCAAGGCAGAGTGGAAGGTGAATTGGGCATTCTGGGAATGCGGTTGAGGAATGGGTGGAGTGCCTCTGGGAGACTGGGTAGAAATGGAGGGGAAGCCGCTGGGAGGCGAGGCAGAGGCCACCAAGTGGAGGCGACCTCTTCCACTGTGCGTATTTAGGTAATGACCTGGGATTTGCTCAGCCAGAGAGGAGGTGGTATCCGAAGCAGGAGAACGCTGGGGGTGACTCAGGATCCCTCGGCTCCCACCCCTGCGGTTGCACATACAGTGTTGCACCATACTGCCTGCAGGCGTATGCGGATTTCTTCCAGAATTGGGCACAGTGGGGTGCAACAACACAATGGAACTTGTGGACTACTCAGCAGAAGGATGAACAACCAGGGCTGAAGGGAAGATAAAATGACAATCCAGACTATGGGTGAAGTGAATGCCTGGGCCTAAATCAATGCTGCAAAGGAGGTGGCAGCGTCTCCCTGTGGTTGTGTGGGAGCTGGGTACAATCGTGTCTTGAGGGTAGAGGCATTGCAGTGGCAGAGGTTGCAGAGGTTGATAGGCAGAAGCAGAGGTGAAATTCTCCCGAGAATTCATGTTTTCTTTGAGCTGAGGTTGATGGCGGTTAACAGATTGGAGGTATAGCTCGCATAAGGTGCATTTATAGCAATTGTAAATGCCATTTTTGGACCACTGTGCCAACCTGCGGGAGGCCATGTGGTCTCGCCACACACCAACCTAATTGGCGGCTACCTTACAGTCCTTAATTGTCACCCGCATCCGGGAAAAATATTTTATTTTTATTGTGTGATACTAAATAGTTTTTGCTTTGAATTTTAATGTAACTATATTATTTTTTATCATTACATATGTAATATTATAATTGATATTGTTCCTGTTAAAAATATTTAAATAATAATAGATATTTTTTATAATGTTTTCTACAAATTTAGAAAATTATTTTTTTCTTATTTAATTATATTTGGAAATATTGTATATATATAATTAATATACCAAAACTTTACCTCGTTACTTTACTTTTTTTTAAATCAACTATTGTATTTACTCTAAATTTTTACTTTATATTAAGTATATTTATTATATTAAAATATTTTTAAGTCACTATGTAAACAAATGTGCTACTAATTTCACTCTTTTTTTTTTTTTTAATTAGATAAAAATTTGTATTTATTTAATTATTATATTATTATTTATTTTAGTAATATAGAGCATTATAGGTTGGGATGCAAATATATTTGCAAGGGCATATAACAATTACTTACACAAAAGTAGGTAAGTAGGTATGGACATATAAAAGTGAATTCATGGAATGGCCAACACACAAAGTTGGAGAGTCAAAGTAGAATCTTGGCATATAAACAATTGAGGTTGTTAGAGGGTGTTAATCTCTAGAATGATCAACATATATACAAGGCCACTTTATATTGTATGCTTTAAAGTTTTCAAGATGCTCCAAAATGCTAAATATTTAAAAAAATCTCAAGATGCAATCACCTAATCCAAACCACCCATTAGGTTGTAGGGTATCCTCTAGTGTGGACTAAGAAAAATGGGAGTCTATTAATGTTTGTTAACCTAATAAATTTATCATCTCTAGATAGTTATGATTAACTCTATGTTGATTAACAATGACTTATGGATGTCACATATTTTTTTGGTTATAATTGGTTCATAATATATGGATGAATTTGAAAATGATTGTTTGTAGTATATATTGTTCCTTCATGATGTTGACGTATAATCATGATGTCAGATCAAGTTGCAATGTTTGATCATATGCTTCCATATGTTGGCCTAGTGATGGTTGGTTATTTATAAAAAAGATTGTAGATATTCGTCGATTAAGAGTTCAAGTCTCAATAACTTATTACCATACACACAATATCTATGGAATTTGCATTGTGATTCAATAATAGTTACTTGACATATGAAGGACCCCATTCAACCATGTATTTAATTGATGTAATGAAAATAAATAAATGTTGACAAATACAAAGGCAATGGTTAACACTCACAAAAGTGGGTTTTGAATGATCAATTTAAGAGACTAAATCATCACCATTGGCATGTTTTTAAGGGTTGAAATGTAAAAGAGCACAACCCTTAAATCATTGATTACCTCCATTTAATTTCATGGTTTGGCATATCCTCATAATTTTCATCATCCAAGGAATCGATCAAGACTTATAAGCATGTAACCCTCGAGATTCATGTAGTGATAACCAGTTGCCAATCCTCTAAAACTAAGAGTTTAGTGAACAAAAGTGAAAAAATCTAACTATATGTTCAAGCCTATGTTTGTGGTTTTAATAAAGCTAAGCTTTAGCATCTTGTTTTGATGTGCATTTGTTGTGTCCACTACCTAAAATGGTTTGATTTGGTTGAGGGAGTTGATGGGTTGAAAGGGAAAGAGAAAGATGAGGAGAGCCACCACATACAAGCCTTAATTCTGATGTTTAAAAGAAAACACAAAAGAAGTAACTTTTAGATCTTTGAAGTAGAGTCAAACTTATTTTCATTTATGTATGCATTGTCAAGTGATGGTATTTTTGTAGTCTCATGAATGTGCTTTAAAAAAATGTACCCTTCTTTCCTAACCAAGTTTGTTTTTCCTTTTGCATTAAATGTTTGTCCTTAGTTTTCCTTTAATCCAATGATTATTGGAAAAAAAAACCACATGACACTTAGTTGGTCATTTGTATTACTCCATATTTAGACCACAACCAACTTTCCCTTGTTATCCTTTTGTGTCATTTCAGGTTGTCTGTTTTATGTTTTAACTCCTTAAATAATTTTGTTTCCACTACTATTTTAAAGTCCTTTATTTTGTCTATTTTGGATGCACCTTAAAATAGTCCAAAGCACCCAACTTTGGCCTACCCCTTTCAGAAGTTTGTATATGTGTTAATCCTCCTTGTTCAAATCATTTCCAATTACCTTTTAATGGAGATTTCAAGAATATTATTATTGTGAACAAGAAATCATTTAGACGTTATCAATATTGTATAAAAGGATAAAGGTTGTCATGCTAGACTTTTCCCTTTTGGGTTTCAAGAGCCAGTCATGATGGGTTCCAACCTACCCTCTCATATCACATAAGAGTTTCCTTTCCCATGGAAGTCTCTTGTGCTAAGGATGATGAGTGAGCCATTACATTTCTACCTTATGTTTATTAATATCACACATATAGTAGGTTGTCAAGTATCTATATTTGAGATCTAGATTTTTTTCCTCATTTTCTATGATTAATTATATAGTGTCATGCTAGTGTTCGATTGTGGGAATAACTAGCATCAAACCTGAATTTAATTTAGTATATGCTTCAAATATTGTATTTACTTGTAGCATAATGTTACAACCATACAAAATTGTCCTTCAATGAAGTGGAAGTGGTGAGTTTTTAGCCCAACCTAGGAGTCTGTACAACACACGATTTCACCTGCATTTATGTTTTTCATATGAACATCCATATTACTATAGGAATATTTTATAATCATGCATGATTGCATGCTAATGTTGGAGTGTTCCTACTAGCTTATCTAATATTGATGAATCTAAGTTGAATTAAAAGAGAGCTTACCTAGTTGTAAAAGTTTATTATTTATTTTAGAACTAATTGGAAAAATGCATGATAGTGATATCAATTAGATTGAAATGATTTTCCAATAAATACCCAAGTCTAACTATGCTAAGAATTTTGTTTCCCTATTTCCCTTGCAATCACATCCACCCCTGGGGCTGCTTGATTACTTGATTTTTGTATGCATGTTATGTTGAAGGGTATATTGTAGACCTTAGTTACTTCATTCATCTTTTGAATAGCCATTGCAAATAATATTGGCCCTACTAGTTGTTGAGGGATGTCCCACTATCAAGGCCTTGGATGAACTCCTAGAGATGATTGTGATCTTAACATAGGATGGAATTGTATTGCAAATTAACAAAGGTATGTATGATTTTTTTTATCACAAGAAATATATGCCTTGTGAAGGGTTGTGGCTAAAATATGGGGGTTTTTGACATGTTTTCTTATACACTAATAATAGCCTGCATGTTTTATAGTGGGCAATGCAATGGTTCTTTTACATGTCTTACTTAAGATCGTGTTAGTTTTTAGAAAAATATAGGGATAATTAGATGAAATGGACAACATTTTACAATTTGAGATTTTATATAAACAACTATCAATTGGTATTGAGAATATGGATGTCATGGTTTGTTTTTTTATGTTTACAATTTCAAAGTGAATTATATATGCCAATAATTTCTCAATGAAATAATATTGTTTAAAGTATATGTAGAAATTCCTTGTAGATTCAAACTACAAATTGTAATATGGTAAAACAATTGATTTGAATCTACTCTACTCATTAGTGAAAACAATAAACGATCGATGAAATCACGAAGCATACAAGAGAAAGAATCCAATCACACATAACACAATAATTTTCTGGGGAAAGCAACAACTAAAAACCCTTGCTATCTGTATATTGCATTAACCAGAAAATATGAGAATATTACAATGCTTTGCTCAAGCCCAAGCGACCTCTGCACTATCTCTATCTATCTCACTGCTTCCCAGACAAGATCAAGCCAATACTTAGCCAATTATGCTACCTTCCAAGCTCATATTCCTTGCGCAGTTTCCTTGGGAATTAGCCCATATTTAATTGGGAAAGTCCACAAATATGAATTGTGCAATCCTCACAGGCCTTCCTCTAATTGCATGCACCACATATACAATTCAGATGATTATACAACTGATAGTACATTGTCCCTAAACTCGATTCTGAACTGGGTCTTTCTCTGATCTGACATGCATGAGTTAATTAAGAACGAATCTTAAGTTTACTAGTTTATCATTGTTGGTTACACCCCACTACTGCATGTTAAACCCCACTACTGGATCTCCCACTATTTCCTCCATCAATTGGAACTAGTTTAACTGAATTTAACTCAGATAGACTAAATTAAATAATTACAACTCAAAATAAACTCAACTAGGGCTCCTATAAAATAGGATACACTCTACATGACTCAAGTTAGACCCTCAACTCGAATTAATTGAGATAACTAAGTCAAATTAACTTAGTTAACTATTACCAGTTGTCATGAGATGTAGAATTACAATTTAATTCCTAATTTAATTCAAGGACAATCAAATTAGGATTTTCTTGGTGCATTTTCAACCCTCCCTCTCAACAAGAAAAGGATTATCTGCTACCCGATCCTGCCTCTGTGAAACTCGAATTTGTATCTTGACAATGCCTTTGTTAAAATATATGCATGCTGCTCCTCTCTAGGAATGTACTCCAACAACATGATCCTACTCTGCACACAATCTCGTAGATGGTGATACTGGATGTCAATATGCTTGGACCAATCATGAAAAAATGGATTCTCAGAGAGTTTGATACAACTCCAATTGTCACTGTAAATCACTATAGGATCCATTTGCTGACCAAATAACCCAACAAGGATCTTCATCATCTAGATAGCCTCACAAGTTGCTTGAATAGCAGCCATGTACTTTGCTTCTGCCGAACTGAGTGCAACTGATATCTACTTCTTGTTGTACAAAGAAATTATCGTTGACCCAATAATGAAGATTCCCCTTGATGTGATTTTTCTATCTGATGGACTCCCTGCCCAATTTGCATCTGTGAAGCCTTAAAGCTTCACTCCCTTTGTTTGTCTGTACCAAAGACAAAACTTAGTGGTGCCTCTGAGGTATCTCAACACATGTTTAGTTTCCTTCCAATAAAGTTTGGTTGGATTAACCATGGCTTGACTAATTAGGTTAACTACAAAACACATGCTCGATCGTGTGTTCACCAAATACATAAATGAACCCATAAGTTGTTTATAAATAGTAGCCTCCACTACTTCCCCTGAAGTAACATCTTCTTTCCTCCAATTAACTGCTAGAGGAGTCTCCATGGGTTTTCTGCTCTCCATGTGGAATTTATTCAGTATCACGTTGACATACATTTTTTCCCCTTGGAAAAATCGTAATTTTCATTGATATAAGAAAATTACATATTGTAGATGCAATTTGCATATGCTATATGTGAGGATGTTTGCTTATCAAAAAATATCAACGATTCTCCACATAGGGAGAATATGTTTTCTGTGTTGTTCAAAAGAGATAAAAAACTCCTCGCAGAGAGTACGATTGTCTGTCATATATATACATCTAGTAAAATCGAAATATACAAATATGCTGATAATTTATGCAAAAACTATAAACATGAGAATCAGGCTCCTCCTGATCCAGTTATGCTATGTAATCCATGTATGGACGGTGGTTTTACTAATAGTGTGCACTGTCCCTCTGCTCCTGGATCATCCATGTACCACGAGGCGAGTTCACATCTTCCTTGGATAGCTGATCAACAGTCTGGATGCACTCCCTATAGATATGGTGACAAAAAAAGTGATCAAAGTGTGCAATGAGTCTGTGTGCCTCTTCCAAAATAGGTCTCAGTGAATATGCATAACAGTTTGATGTATTGTTTATCCAGTTGCAAACTATTTTAGAGTCCCCAAAGATTTGAATATTCCTGCATTGTTTCTCCATGGCAAAGTGTAGAAGATGTTTTAGAGTGATCATCTGTTCATAATTATTGGTACCCCTTCCCACACCCATTTGTATTTACAGTAATGAGAGTCAGAGAGGTATAATAAAGCACCCCCCCCCCAAAAAAAAAACCTGCATCATGTGAAGAGCCATCAAAATATGCCCATGGGTATTCTCAGTTGATGAACTCAGGGACAATGTTTCTAGTGGATGGAGCAACATCATTGTTAGGGATGGATTTATAGTCAACCAATATACGGGCGATAATGGAGGGCCAATATGGGATGATATTTTGGAAAATGTAACAGTTTCGAGCGATCCAGATCACCCAGCAGGTGAGAAGGGGTAGGGTCCTGGCCTTATTTAGAGCCGCAGTTGACCACCATGATATCCATGCATCTAAAGTAGATGTGCCTTGCCATTGACAATGGGAATTGATGGTCCTAAGGGTGGTATTCCAAAGGTCCACAGTGACCAGGAAGGTAAGGAAGAGGTGATCGATAATTTCTGTGTTATTCTTGCAGATGCAACACCAGGATGGTCCATGATGGGCTCTCTTGTTTAGGTTGTCCCCCATGGGGGCCTTGTTCTTAAGTATCGTCCACATAAACAATATCGTTTTGGGAGGCACCTTCAGTTTCCACAAGTGTCTCCACCAATGTTCAACAATCGGTGGTTGATGGACAACAGAGATACAGAGGTATCCTTCCTTAGGAGAGTATATACCATTTTTTGCATGGGCCCATATGATCTCATCTTCCCCCTTAGTAATCCTGATGTGTGATTCTGTCAGTGCAGAAATGTATTCCCCCTATTGATGATGCCAAATCTGAGGGAGGTGTAGTCTCCATGCAATCTTCCATGCCTGATGAAAAATGGTGGTGTGCTTTGGGTCCACAATGTGATTGATATGGATGATGTCTGAATTGTTGAGGTGGAGCATTCGATCCTGTGGGAGCCTATGTGCATTGCCACTACTGATCCAGGGATCTAATCCAATGCGGATCGATGATCCAGACTATATATTCCATGTGATCCCATCTCGGATAAGAGGTAGGGAGTTTATCATTGTCTTCCATATGATAGATATCGTAATCTTGTTCCAGTTGGGTCGACGGATCTAATCCATCAAGTTTAGGGGAGATATATATTTCGAATATGCCACCCTTGTCCATAAGCTGTTGGTGGTAACCAATTTCCATCCTAGCTTAGAAGCCAGTGCAGTAGAGAAATTGTCCATTCTTTTAATTCCCCATCCTCCCCATTTCTTTGGAAGTGCTAGCAACTCCCATCTAGCCCAGGCAAAAATTCTCCTGGACTGTTTGCCCTTCCAAAGGAATCCGCAACAGAGATTTTGTATTCTAGAGAGTATTCCCCTTGGGATCCATGCTAGAGACATCTAATATACAGGGGTAGCTTCGAGTACATCTTTAATAAGAACTAGCCGACCTGCTTTGAAGAGGTACTTGTGGTGCCAAATATTAAGTCTTCTCTCTAGCTTAGAGATGAACCATGTGCAATCTACAATATTGTATCCAAGGGGTTTCAACCAGTACCCCAGGTATCTAAGACCATCATCCAACTGCAGAAGAGTAAATGGGAATCTGTGGAGGTTGAACTATATTTCATGAGATGTGCATCCTGAAACCATTATAGTGGATTTTAGACTATTGATTTCCATACCAGTAGCAGTTCGAAATATTGCCATGATATTCTGTAAGTCGGTCAGATCCCCAATAGATCTGTTAAGGAAGATCAACACATCATCTACAAAGAGCAGATGGTTCAATATGCATTTTTCTGTAATCGTGATGCCCTATAGTCTTCCCATCCTGTGTTCTTCCAATATGAGTCTGTTGAGGCCCTCCATAATGAACAAAAATAATAGAGGGGATAAAGGAAATCCTTGCCTGATGCCTCTTTCTGAGTGAAAGAAAGGTGATGTTGATCCATTAATAAGGACACTGAAAGTAATCTTTGTTATGAAACACATGATCCAATGTATAAACTCTATGGGAAAACCAAGATGAGTTAGGAGTATTCTGATATATAACCAACTAGCATGATCGAAATATTTTGAGAGGTCTACCTTGAGAATCATACCTTTCAATTTCTTCGTCTATATAGAATGCAACACCTCTTGTGCAGTTCGTACAACTTCATGGATTTGCCGATCCTGGAGAAAGGAAAATTGTTCTGAGGATATATGTGAGGATAAAATGGGACGAAGGTGATTGGCGATGATCTTGGCAATGATTTTATAAATACAGTTACAAAGGAAGATGGGGTGGAAGTCATCAAAAGGGTCAGGATTATCAAATTTAGGGATGAGTGCAATGAAAGTGGTGTTGTAGGCCTCATACATCCTCCTAGAGATTCGACAGTATTCAATGACCTTGAGAAGGTTATCTCCAAGGAGTTCGAAAAAAGCAATGTAGAACTTGACCGACCAACCATCTGGTCTTGGACTCTTGTCTCGCTCGAGCCATTTCAATGTGGCTTCAAGCTCCCCCATAGTGACCGCCTTGTTGAGGTCCAATGCATCCTCCTAATCCGTGAACCAGGGAAATAAATGAGCCACTTTGATGATTTCAGCCAGTGTTGCATTGGGGGGAGATTTATAGAGCTGCTTGTAGTGATATGTGCCAAGGGAGGCTAATTGCTGAAAGTTATTCACTCTAATGCCTTGCTCATTGTTCAAGTGCCAAATGGTGTTGATTGCTTTTCGCCCATTAGCAAACTTGTGGTAGAATTTTGTGTTATCATCACCCTTAAGAAGCCAAATGGCTCTGCTTCTCAGCCTCCATGATTCTTCCCTGTCCTTTAGGATTTTACCTCTCTGTGCTACTAAGGATGCAAGCCTCTCCTTCTGTTCAGGTGTTTTGTATCCCCAACCTTGCTCATCCTCCATATCAACAACCTCAACTTCAGTGCCTCTCAAGGTTTGTTCATCCATTAGTCTCTTGTTGTGTGCCCAACATTTTGATAATCTCTTTAGCTCTCTTAAATTGTGGGCAAAACCTTCTTCTATATTCCCACTCACTGCAGGAGGGTGGGACTTCCAATTATTAGTTACCACTTTATTGTAGTCTACATATTTTAACCATGTTGAGTTTAAATTGAATGTGGTTTTGGGTTTGTTCAAGCCACCTCTGAATTCAAGGTATATCGACGAGTGGTCTAATAATCCCCTCAATCCAACCCACTTCCTATAGTTATACCTCATACTCAGCAGTCACTTTTTAATTAAGAAGCGGTTTAGTCTTCTAGCCAGCCTATCCTCCCCCGTTCTTCTATTCCTCCATGTAGGTTGTAATTTAGCATATTGGATATTGATTAGGATGTGGTCCTCCTGTATATTTTTGAAAAATGCAGATAGTGGGTCTATCTGAGCATGACGACCCCATGATTCTAAGTATCCAATAGAAAAATTAAGATCTCCTCCATGGATAAGGTTATCCACTTGCATTAGATTGGAGCTCAACATATGATCCCAAAAATATCCTCGGTTTTGGCATGGGCCATAAACGTTGATGAGTCTGGTGTCAATGCAAAGTTCAGATGAGAAGATGTCCACCCCAATATGGCTAATACCTCCCCAAATGTTACATACCTTGATAGTCCTGGAATTGTACCCCATCGCAACTCCACCTAAGTGCCCGTTCACATCAAGTGCATGAAACGTCCATCTGAGTAGCATGGATTCTAGGAGGTGAGTGATGACCTCTTCTAAACCTAGGGTTTCCTGAAGGAAAATGACATCTACCAGCTCAGTACTTAGAAGGCTCTGAAATGTTAGTTTTTTCTTAGGGATAGCTAACCCCCGACAGTTGTATGAGAGTACCTTGGTCTATACCAAGCTGTTGGCCCGAGACAATCTCCACCCATGCCTCTTGCTTGGCTTTGGAGAGGGAGGAGGGTCTTCCCCAAGGAGGTTTCGGAGGGATGGAAGGGGATACTATACCAATGCTGATAGAATCATGAGGCTGTGATCAAGATAGTGATTGGAGCGGGTAGTTGTGAGTGAGAGACCCCTTCTCAGATTTAGAGGATGGGGCAGGTAATTCGCCTTTGGCAAGGATGGGGGTACAAGAGTAAGTTGGGAGGGGAGGTTGCAGGGAGCAGGCCAAGGAACAAGGAGTTGGGGAGGACGATGCAATACCATGATGATCAATAGAGGGTGATACTAGAAAGCAGGACAAAGTAGAGGAATTCAAATAGCATGGATTAGAGAGAGACATACCCGAAGATAATGCAACAACTGCAACCTCCCTAACCCTAGTTAGAGGAGGAGAGGGAGGCCGATATGGTGCATTGTCATGCTTCTTTAGATTCTCCTTGATTGTTGTTGTCACTGCTGCTTCAATACTGGTGTAGTGCTCAGGAACCTTGGTAGATTTGGGTGGCATCATCTTCCCCTTGTCCGCTTCATTTTATTTTCCATTCAGAGGGCAATCCATAAATAAGTGTCCCACCTTGTGGCACCTCCTGCATCTAAAGGGGACCCCCACATAATCTAGGAGATGTACTCATGAGAAATGTCTTTAGATCAGAGTAATTTTCTCTTGCAGTCCCTCCCTAGTATCAAGATGGACCAGAATCCTTGCATATGCCATGATGCATGTGGTCAGGTATGATTTATCATGCTCCAAGTAGGTGCCCAGGGAATTCCCAATGCACCTAAAGATGTCCTCCAACCAGAAGTATAGAGGCATACCTGATAATCTAACCCACAGTGGTCCAACACCCAACCGATCTCTCTTAGGGTCGAAAAGAGGGTTCCATCTTCTAAGGAGCACAGGGGCTTGTTCAATGTGCCAGAAGCTAGATAAAACCCAATTGGTGTGTTCAGCTCTAGAAAAACGTAGTGCAAACCATCCTCACATGAAATTTTGAATGAAAGGAAATTCATCCACGTGGTGCCCCCAAATTTCTGTAGTCCATTGTCTGAGCCTAGCTGCTATGTAGTTCCTCCCTCGAACCCTACCCACCAAGATTCTATTAGCGGTGTCCATGGTTTCTCCCCACTAGATATCCTCCCCCAAGTGTAGTGCAATATCTTGGGTCCTGGTCTTTACACACTTCGACTTCTTCTCTGACCTATGGTCCTTGTCATTATTATCTGCTTGAGAGGTGCTCTGATGTGGGTTCTAAGAATCTGATCCTAGCCCAAAAGGGTTTGCTTCAAAATCGGAGGGATGCCTGCAAAGCAACCAAAGGTGGGAGTTGCTGAAAACAGAGCAAGAGGGGTTTCGTGTGGAAGTACCGAGGGTCCTCCAGAAGGGGCAGATGAAGGGTATAATGAGGCAGCGGGTGTGGTGGATAACCCAAGGAGTCATTGGTGTGGTCAGGTCCTATGCACCTAGCCAGAAATTGTAGGGTTGCTGAAGATGGGGGGGGAGTAGTGGAAGTTGATCATGTGAGGGAGTCTTCAGGTAGGTAACGACCGGGCAGGAGGGACCCGAAATCAATGACAAAGGCACAAGTACATCTGGCATATCACTGCTGTGGGGGAACAACCCATCCGAGATCGGGGGGGGGGGAGGGGATGTCTAGATGGAAACATCAGCAAAAGGGTCATTGGAGTAGTCAACCTGATCGACTCCATACCTAACTGTCCAAAAACGACATGCCAGATGCCACTGGGAGCTAAAAACCATTGTTGTCATTACTAAACTATCTGTGGAGGGGAAATGGGAGTTGGCAGTATCACAGGCAATAAGAGTTGGCCACAGGAGGTAAACGGGATCAAATAGTAATCACGGGCGCCAAGAGTGAACGACAATGGGGAGCATCTATGACGGGTCCATGGAGGGTGGTCAAGCATTGGCGGGGGAGCAGGTTCTGTAAGGATTCTGAAACCCTAGACCGTATCAGGCACCAATCGGGAAGAATTCTGTAACTCCATCTTTTTCCACTTAGTTTCCCCCTGATGTCTCGTTGACATACTTGCCCTAAGAGACAACAATTTCTCATCTCTTTGTTATACTTCCGTACCAAGAAAGTAATGCATGAGCCTCAAGTCCTTCGTCTCAACTTCTATTGCAAGATCCTCTTTGCAAGATTTTATCAGCTTCTCATCACTTGAATCAAATCATCGACATATAATACTATAATCAACAATTTACCTTCAACCATAATATGGTAAAGGTTCACATTTGCTTCACTTTTGGTGAAGCCCAACCCAGGGAAATAGTTGTCAATCCTAGTGTACCAAGCACAAGGTGCTTGTTTTAGTCCATACACCACTCGCTTGAGTCTGTACACATGCAACTCTCTGTTGAAGGTCTCAAGTCCTTCCACATTTCAAATGGATTTTCCTTAACGTGGATATTTGAGACAATATGATCTTGAACTCCTTCTAGGATAATCCTTCTCGCCTTTGCCACACATTTTCTCCACTCTACTTTAACTTGAAAATTATTTGGCTTAGGAATATCTTTGCCAATGAATTCCTTAAGCCCGTTGTCTTACAACATTGCCTCCATCCTATCCTTTCATGTAATATAGTTTGAACTACCCGCAAGGGCATATTCAAGTCTCAATCCGTGGAACAAAATCCTGTTGGCTCTGAAGTATGATACTACAAATTCGATTTCTCCTGCAAAATTCAAACTCGTATTCTCCTCTTCTATATTGATTTTAGCTTCGATACCATGTAGATTTAAACTATAATTGTAATATGCTAAAACAATTGACTTGAATCTACTCTACTCATCAATAGAAACAATAAATGATTGATGAAATCACAATGCATACAAGAGAAAGAATTCAATCACACATAACACATTAATTTTCTGGGGAAAACCACATCTAAAAACCCCTATTATCTATATATTGCATTAATAAAAAAATATGAGAAGATAACAATGTTTTTCTCAAGCCCAAGCAACCTCTGCACTAACTCTATCTATCTCACTGCTTCCCAGACAAACTCAAACCAATACTTAGATAATTATGATGCCTTTCGAACTCTTATTTCCTTGTGCAGTTTCCTTGGGAATTGGTCCATATTTAATTGGGAAATTCCACAAATATGAATTGTGCAATCCTCATAGGCCTTCCTCTGATTGCATGCACCACTTGTACAAATTTCCCACTGTAGATCACCTGATAATGCAATATACTAAAGAAAAATACTTGATCTACTTCTACAAACAAACTTGCGGAAGCTTAATCGATTTTGAGCAAGATCAAATAGAACACATATAACAGAGAATGAGAAATCAGTCACACACGAACACAAAAGAATACTATGGGGAAAGCCTTAGCTAAAAACCCCGATCTTTGTATTATCATACAAGTGGAAATATTTCTAGATTACACAAAGCTTTAGCTCACAAGCTATCCAGCTCTTAGTACAATCCCTCAATACAACTCACAGACTAAATAGACACAACATATGCCTTCCTCCAATCCTCCAAGCCTCCTATTTACTTGCGCAGTTTCTCCTGCGGTCCAATGCTGCCCCCTGTGTGAATTCCCACATAACACACTTATCAAAACTCAGAAATAACTGCACAATCCTCAAGGAATGAATTCCTTTTGCATGAAAGAGATATCCTCAATGGAATATTCCTACAATTGATAGTACACTGCCCCATCATCTGATCTCAACTGGGTCTCTGACTGAACTGACATGCATGAGTTATTTATGAGACAATATTTAGTTATCTGAAGTACACCAGTTACACGCATGCATGCATTAACTAACTTAACTCACAATCAGTTCCACAAACTGTTGGAACTAATCTAACTGGACTTAACTCAGTTAACTAATATAACTAATTACAACTCATCTTGATCTCCTTAATTAAGGGATAACTTCCTCAATCAAAGGGATAATTGTTGCATGTCTTCACATAGACTTCATGTTTGATTTTCTCCAACTAATTAACTCAAGATGAATTAATTATATTATTTACAAAACAACTGCTAAGATCAAATTTTTGAATATTGAATTCTCATTTTAGTTTAGGGACTAACTAAATGGAAATGTATCCCAAAATGCTATTTATAGCAATGCTATTTTTAGCACTTCTATATTTAGCATTTCTTGTTGCTATTTTCAACACTCCCTCTCAACAAGAAAGGGATTATCAGTCACCCCAATCTTGTATCTGTGGAACTCAAATTTACATTTTGACAATGCCTTAGTCAAAATATCTGCATCCTGCTCCTCGGTTGAAACATACAGCAACAACATGATCCTCTTCACCACACAGTCTCGAAGATGATGATACCGGATATCGACGTGCTTGGACCTGTCATAAAATACTGGATTCTTAGAGAGTTTGATACAACTCTGATTATCACAATAGATCACAGTTGGATCCATCCTCTGACCAAACAATCCAACTAGAATCTTCCGCATCTAAATGGCCTCGTATGTTGCTTGACTGACAACCATGTATTCAGCCTCTACTGAGCTAAGTGCAACTTATCTTTGTTTCTTGTTGTACGAGGAAACTGTAACTGAACCAAGGTTGAAGATTCCTCCAGAAGTGCTCTTCTGATCTGATGGACTCCCTGCCCAATCTGCATCTATGAAGCCCTGAAGCTTCACTCCCTCTGTCCATCTGTACCACAATCCATACTGAGATGTGCCTCTGAGGTATCTCAGCACATGCTTCGCTGCCTTCCAAAACAACTTGGTAGGTTGAACCATAGCTTGACTCAGCTGGTTCATGACAAAGCACAAATCTGGTCATGTGTTCACTAGATACATCAATGAACCCACAAGCTGCTGATAAACAGTGGCAGCTACTACCTCACTTGAAGTAGCATCCTCCTTCCTCCAGTTACCAGCTAGAGGAGTCTACATGGGCTTGTACTTCTCCATGTGGAATCGCCTGCGTATGTCATTGGCATACTTGCCTTGAGACACAAACCCTTCCCCATCCTTCTGCCACACTTCCATGCCTAGAAAGTAGTGCATAAGACCCATGTCTTTCATCTTGAACTCTCTTGCAAGGTCCTCCTTGCAAGACTTGATCAACTGATCATCACCTATCAAAATTAGATCATCTGCATAAAGAACAATGATCAATGGCTTACCTTCTACCATGATGTGGTAAAGGTTCGCATATGCTTCACTCTTGGTGAAGCCCAACCTGGTGAAATAGCTGCCGATCTTGGTGTACCAAGCATGAGGTGCTTGCTTCAGCCCGTACAAAGCCCTCTTGAGTCAACACACATGTGACTCACGATCGAAGGTCTCAAAACCTTACGGCTTCTCAATGTACACCTCTTCCTCAATCTTCCCATTGAGGAACACAGTCTTCACATCCATCTGATGGATCTTCCAATCCATCTAAGATGATAGTGCCAACATCGATCTGATAGATGAGTACCTTGCTGCAGGAGCAAAAATCTCATCGTAGTCGATCCCCTCGACTTGTGAGAAACCATAGGCAACAAACCTTTCCTTGTGTTTCTCAACACTGCCATTAGCTGCTTGCTTTACCTTGTAAAGCGATCGAAAACTCACCACTAACTTGTCCTGAGGTCTCGGGACAGCATCCCAAACATAGTTTCGAACGATGGAGTCATACTTCTTCACCATAGCATCAACCCAGACTAGTTGTTGCATTGCTTCCTCGAATGAAGAAGTTTTGGACATTACACACTCCCCAACCAGGGCCATGTAACCAGTGTACCGCTTGGGTGACCTCCTTTGTCTGCGCTGAGAAGATGGCTGTTCCACATTCTCTCGCACATCCAACATCAACTTGTCAGCTTCCCTTGAGCATTTCTACCCATATCTGGAAGACTCTGCATGAGTGGATGTCTCCACTCCCGGATCCTCTGCATGCGGCTGCTCGCATCAGTCTGAGGCTCCTCCTCCTTACGAACTAAAAGTTCCTCCTTTGCATGCAACTTGAGCTCCCCCTCAAGTGTTACTTGCATGGATTTCTACTCATCGAACTTCAGATCTCTGCATACCACTGTCCTCTGACTGGTAAGCAAGAACACCCCATAGTTGTGGGGTGTATCAGTGTACCCCACAAGTATCCCCAACTCAACTGTTGGATCTAGCTTCTTCCGGGCATCTTTGGTCACATGGAAATAAACTGATGATCCAAATATCTTGAAGTGATTCACATCTGGTCGCTTCCCAGAAAAGGCTTCCATTGGTGTCTTCATTCCCAGTATACGATGCGGGCTTCTGTTCTGCAAGTATACTGTTGTATTGCATGCCTCAACCCACAAATGAAGTGGTAGGCTTTGGTCATGCAACATCACTTGAGCTACTTGCACAATCAATCTGTTCTTCTATTCAGCCACCCCATTCTGCTGTGGGTTATGGGGTGCCGTCAAATCCCGTTTAATTCCTTCTGCTATGCAAAAGTCCTTAAACTGTTGGGAGACATACTCTCCACCATTGTCACTATGCAAGGCCCTTATTTTTTTTCTAGATTCTTTCTCTACAAAGGCTTTAAACTCACAAAACCTTGAGAAGGTCTGATCCTTCTTCTGCATAAAGTAGATCCAAAATTTATGAGAAAAATCATTAATAAAAATAACATGGTACGTTTGTGTAGTAGTGGAGGCTGTAGAGAATGGTCCACACACATCTGTGTGAACTCGCTCCAGGATTGCTCCAGCTCTACTATCTCGATCTTGAAAGGAAGATTTCGCATACTTACCTAAGGTACAACCTTTGCATGTATCTGTCTGCTCCAATTTTCCCTTGGGAAGTTCGGTAGAAATTTGTTGCATGATCTTCAAGGCCCCATGATACAAGTGGCCCAATCTTCTATGCCATAGCTCGCCAACATCTTGGCTCTGCACCAACTCTACTTTAGAACTCAATGCAGTACAGTCGTCTACCTCTAGCTTGTCGAGATTCTTAACTCGAATCCCAATCCTCTTGGTTTGTCTAGTGCCGATATGCCTCAGGAATACCTTTCCTTTACTAAAGACTACATCATAGCCTTTGTCTTCCAGCATAGCGACAGACACAAGATTCTTGTTCAGAACCAGTACATACTTTACATCAGTCAGGGTGAGAGGATCTCCATGCTCCCTCTGAAGCACAACTATACCTTCATCTGAAACACGGTACTTTCCATCATCGCCCATCTCGGTCCACATCTGGAGATTCTTCTCCTCCAAGGTACTAAAAAGATTCTTGTCGCCGATCATGTGGAATGAAGCTGCACTGTCTAGGTACAAAACACATCCCACCATCGATGAAACCATGCATGCGATGAGGGAGAAATCCAATTCGAACTGTGAGGCCAGTGCCTCACCATCTGATCCCTTCGAGGATCCCTTGGATTTCTTCTGTGGACAATTCGTAGCATAATGGCCCACCTGATGACAATGAAAGAATCTCACTTTCAATTTGTCAAACTTCTTCCCACCAAGAAGAACTGGATTTGGAATGGGACACCTTCCCTTTCCATTTCCTCGCCTTACTCGCTAAGGCTAGATTTTCTTCATCATCTTTCTTTGATGAAGATCCATCTCTGGTGCTTCTCCTTATCTCCTCCTGCATTAGATCCGACCAAAGTCGTTCCCAATTTTGCAGTTTCACTCTTCCTTTTACCGAGTCTTGGTAGCTATGCCAGCTCTTACGAAGATTGAGGAGAGCAAGACTCGCCATGTCATCATCGGTTGTCGTGATCCCTACACTTCCAAGCTCATCCCCATAGGTGGTGAGCTTGTTTAGATATGTAGAGATCGTGTCGCCCTTTTCACACTTGATTTTCCAAAGCTTGTCTTTCAGTGCCAGCTTCCTCTGATCGTTGTTGTTCTGATATAGATCCTTCAAAATTTTCCACATTGAAAATGGTGTCTCCTTCCCATGGAGACTCAAGACTATGTGGTCTCGAACTCCCTCCAGAAGGATTCTCCTCACTCTAGCCACACATTTCTTCCATTCCACCAATTCTTAGGCATTAGCAGCTGCTGGCTTGGGGACTTCTTGATCAATGAAGTCCTTCAAATTTTTATCCTCTAATATCACTTCCATGCGATCCTTCTAGGCTATATAATTCGAGCTACCATCAAGAACATACTTGAGTCTTAAATTGTTGAACGCCATTGGTGAAATTTGAGATGTGATAAGAATTCAAATTCTATAATCAGGAACTTCAACCTTTTAACTTCTCCCTTCTTTGTATGCTCTTCTTCGCTTTGATCACCTTTGCTCTAATACCATGTAGAAATTTCCCACTGTAGATCACCTGATAATGCAATATAATAAAGCAAAATACTTGATCTACTTCTACAAACAAACTTGCAGAAGCTTAATCGATTTTGAGTAAGATCAAATAGAACACATATAACAAAGAATGAGAAATCAATCACACATGAACACAAAAGAATACTCTGGGGAAAGCCTCAGCTAAAACCCCCAATCTCTGTATTATCATACAAGTGGAAATATGTCTGGATTACACAAATCTTTAGCTCACAAGCTATCCAGCTCTCAGTACAATCCCTCAAGATAGCTCACAGGCTGAATAGACACAACATATGCCTTCATCCAATCCTCCAAGCCTCCTATTTCCTTGCGCAGTTTCTCCTGGGGTCCAATGTTGCCACCTGTGTGAATTCCACATCACACACTCATCAAAACTCAAAAATAACTGCGCAATCCTCAAGGAATGAATTCCTTCTGGATGCAAGAGATATCCTCAATGGAATATTCCTGCAACTGATAGTACACTGTCTCATCATATGATCTCAACTGGGTCTCTGACTGAACTGGCATGCATGAGTTATTTATGAGAGAATATTTAGTTATCTGAAGTACACCAGTTACATGCATGCATGCATTAACTAATTGAACTCACAATCAGTTCCACAAACTGTTGGAACTATTCTAATTGGACTTAACTCAGTTAACTGAGCTAACTAATTACAACTCAAAGTACAACTCATCTTGATCTCCTTAATTAAGGGATAACTTCCTCAATCAAAGGAATAATTGTTGCATGTCTTCACATAGACTTCATGTTTGATTTTCTCCAACTAATTAACTCAAGATGAATTAACTAATTATTTTACAAACATCTGCTAAGATCAAATTCAAATTTTAATTCTCAATTTTAGTTAAGGGACTAACTAAAATTGGAATGTATCATGAAATGCTATTTATAGCAATGCTATTTTTAGCACTTCTATATTTAGCATTTCTTGTTGATATTTTCAACAATTATGCTACCTTTCAAACTCTTATTTCCTTGTGTAGTTTCCTTGGGAATTGGCCCATATTTAATTGGGAAATTCCACAAATATGAATTGTGCAATCCTCATAGGCCTTCCTCTGATTACATGCACCACTTGTACAATTCAAATGATTATACAACTGATAGTACCTTGTCCCTGATCTCCAATCTCAACTGGGTCTTTCTTTGATCTGACATGCATGAGTCAATTATGAGTGAATATTTAGTTTACTGGTTGATCACTGTTGGTTACACCACACTAATGCGGGTTACACCCCACTACTAGATCTCCCACTATTTCATCCATCAACTGGAACTAGTTTAAGTGAATTTAACTGAGTTAGACTAAATTAAATAATTACAACTCAAAATAAACTCAACCAAGGCTCCTATAAATTAGGAGACACTCTACATGACACAAGTTAGACCCTCAACTCGAATTAATTGAGCTAACTAAGTCAAATTAACTTAGTTAACTATTACATGTTGTCATGAGATGTGGAATTACAATTTAATTCCTAATTTAATTCAAGGACAAAATTAAATTAGGATTTTCGTGTTGCATTTTCAACAATATAGACTTAGGGAAAAGGATCACATTAGCGATCGAGACCTTACTCATCCTAGGGAACCCAACCATTTATCTTTTCAAGTTCCCATTTTCAAATTTTCAAAATTAAAATACAAAAAAAATAAATTCTAGAGGAAAACCAAGAAGTAGAGATGATTATTCACTTTCCAATTAGCCTCCTATAAATAAGAGAAAGAGGACCTACCAAAGAGTGAGAGAGGGAGAGAGCATGCACAAGTCTTGTTATGCTTTTTTTGTTCATTTTTGTATTCAAACCCTTTCATAATCTAATAGTGCTCGCAATGGTAGGAAGGTTTCAATTTAAGGTCTAATGGTAAGGGTGAACACTAATGTGCTTCCCTCAAGAGGTAATGTGATCTGGATTTAAACAGGAACATAATAGATTACAGAGATAACCATAAATACAGAGATGCGATAACCATAAATAAAGAGATGCAGCGGAAATAATACTTCATTTCATTAATGGAAAATATTGAAATATGCTTACAACCAGAAATGG
>APFE030847875.1:186584-205523 GCA_000404065.3 Pinus taeda | reverse complement strand
CCTCAAAACGGCTCCGGAAGTTCAGGACCCGAAAAACTGCTAAAAATAGTAAACTGTGCTACAATTTAGGAAACTGAAAAAGCTGAAAGAGACAATCGTGGGGGTCCAAATGGGATAGGTGGGTGGCCACCAACACCCACCTGGATCATAATGCATATTTATTTTCCTTGTGAATATGTTTTCCTATAATTTCCCATGGGGCCTATCCTATCATGTCTACAAGTTCCCTTAGAACATTTTGAGTGTGGTGTTGGCTAAGGCTTCATGGTGTCCGGGGCTTCACCAACCTCAAAGTCTAACTTATCTTGAACATCACATGGATAATAAAGCATCATGTTTGCAGGGAAAAGGAACTAGATATTAGGATTATTGTGGTTTACCTCGCTATACCGAGAATTTTATATAAATCAATAAATTCTTGCATTGTCTTGCATTATTTCTCTCCAATGCATTTCTTCATTTCAGTAGTTAGAATATGTTATTCTCTTCTTCTTTTTTCACTATTGTATATACACATTTCACCTCATTTTTTGCAGCTACTATTATTTATATTCTTTTATATTGTTCATGTGTTTTATCTGTAACGTTTTTGAGTCTACAACTCATTGGTCATTGGTTTATAACCTAGAAAATTAGATGCATTTTGAGACAACATTGTATGGTTTATTTCTCTTTGTTTTGGATGATATTCATCTAGATTAAAACATTTTCAAATATAGTTTACAAGCATATACATCTATCTTAATAATATACCTACATCTATTAGCTTAGACTAAACTTCACATTAACCTTGCACTATTAACTAGGATCATATTTGCATATTAATATATCTTTTAAATGAAATCAAACTCTAACATAAACCTCCACATATAATTAGAGAACTAATGCCCTTAAGGGGAACAATTCCACTAACTTACTTAATTGATAAAACTAACACCATAGCTAGTGAGTTAGGGGATTTAACATGTTGCCTCCTTCTGAAAAGAGAGTCTTAAGTGCACAAAGAGGGAAAAAGAGCAGAGAGGAGGTTGTTGTTCCTTGCAAATGGGAGATTAAAAGGGGGAAGAATAGGTCTAAATTAAATTGTTTCAGAGAAATTTCCTTATTCTCTAAAAACCATTTCTTTCACAAACCCCATTTTGCCTTTGTATTTTAAACTCTAGTCGTAGTGACCCATTTTTAAACTCTAGCTGTAATCCATTGTATATCAAACTCTCACCATGTCTTCCATTCCCCTTTGAAATGTTTTAAAACATTCAGAGATCATGCCAAAACCCTTTTTTAAGCTTCGGGACCACAAACCATAATTGTTATCGACCCTTTCCCTTTTTGTGATATATATCCATTCGACACCACTCCTTCTCACCGATTGTGATGGAATCCCTCCTCTGCCAATATTGCATATCACAATGTTCCCCTGCTCATGGTCATATCCACCTGTCAACACTCCTCATCGATTGTGATATTGCAATCGAGGATCGCACACTTCAAAGTCCTTCCTTCACAGATGTCCCTTCCAGCTTGCGATTGCGATATGTGAGAACCCTCCTCCGACGATATCACATATCACAATGTTTCTTCGCCGATTATCATCTCCACCTTTCACCATTAACTCTCACTGATTGCGATAATTTCCCCCCCTCCCCGATTTCCGATAATTCCCCCCTCGACTACAGTATCGCAATAAGGGATCACGCACTTCAAATTCCTTCCTTTGCCGATATCTCTTCCATCTTGCGATTGTGTTATATTCTTTCCACGACTAACCTACGTAGTGAACCGGGGGGTTAGAGGGGGGGCGGAGCCCCCCCTTCGTGCGCCGATTGCGCGCGCGGGGCGCGCCCCTTGTCCGGAGTTTAGGGGAGGTAGCCCTAACGGGGATCGGAGCAACGCCCGAGAAAAAAATTTTGGAACCTAATTAGGTTGGTGAACTACCTATGGTTTTCGGCCAAGGTTTTGGACGCGATGGTTTTCGGTCCATGGTTTTGGGACGCGATGGTTTTCGGTCATGGTATTGGATGCTTCGCATGATAAATATGTATTGTAACATTGGAAAGAATATAATGAAAAATCAAGCTGGTAGTCTCGGTTTTGAGATCCAGTGGGAAATATCTGTGTATATGTGTTTTATGTGTTATGCTCTCACATTTTTATTTTTCCTGTGATTTAGAATTCGTATGCAGGTAATTTCTGTACGGGGTTAAAACCTATAGATTGTCATCTCCACCTTTCACCATTAACTCTCACCGATTGCGATAATTCTCCCCCCTCCCCGATTTTCGATAATTCCCCCCTCGACTACAGTATCGCAATAAGGGATCACGCACTTCAAAGTCCTTCCTTTGCCTATATCTCTTCTATCTTGCGATTGCGATATCCCAGGTGGTCCCAATCCCGCAAGTCAGCGATCACAATTGTTAAGGGGAGGCACTCCTGTCTTGTAAGGACCTCTAATGGAAAACCCAAATGTGATAGCTTTGTGATGAAGTAACACAAAGCTTTGAAGGCATGGTGGGTCGGCAACTGAGACATTTAAGAAAGGAGGTGCAACATTCAAAATTGGCATGGATTGACCTAGAAAGGCCCCTTGTGACATGAAACTAGGGTCGATGGATACAGAGTAAATGAAGACATGGAAGGTTAGGAGGACTTGATGATCCAACGTGGTGCTCCACGCAAAGGGAAGACGAAGTACCACCTAGGCGACCTTTGCCTTTGTACTATGAAATTAAACTAATAGATGACTACTCCTAGTTTTGAAGAATGAACGATTCGAGCAATAAAGGTAGAAGCGATGGGAATCAGATGAGTGACATAGGTAACTAGACCGTGGGAAGCAACAACCTGAAGCAAAGGAAATCATGGGGATGGGCATGGAGATATTTTGTTGGCATGTTCATGTGATCGATTGACTAGTTTTTCTTTCCTGTGATGTGTCACCATTTATGGAAGCAATTAATTTTTGTAGTCATTTTTGGGCCACAAAGCCATCCCAGGCCGAGACAACTAGGCAATCTAACAGTTGAGGCTCAACTGAGATATTTTGTTGTAGTCACTGTTCAATGCTGCCCTCTTTAGATAAATAGGGGGGAAGCAACACTTCACAAAGGTTTAGAAATCCTAAAGAAAAAGCTACATGTTATTTTCAGACTGTATGACTGTATGATATGCATATTTCAAAATATAAAGAAAATGGCGGTGATTCGCCCTTCAAGTACTACAGTATGTTCTCCCTCTATTAAAATCCGTTAGGTTCATGTTTCTTCTATGAATTCATGTAATCACAGCTGCTAGAAATATTTCAAACTTCCTTAGATTCATTTTTATTGACTTGTTAATGCATGTGCCTATATGGATTATTAAGATTATATCTTTAAAATTGCACTCTATGAATCATAGCACCCAATCTCTCTTTTGTCCATTATATCTACCTGTAACTCAAATAAGTGTAGAAATTCTTGATGCTTCAAGCTCTATGTGTTAAGTGTAGAATTCTTAATGCTTTAAGCTCTATGTGATGAGTTACTCCTTCTCCTTACCCTCTCTTATTTCTCTATCAAAGCTTGTTAAATTGTAGGTCCTTGAACTACTCAACCTCCACTATTTTATGCACATATTTCTGTGAGCTGGACATGTGAAGTACCAAAAACTCATGGCTTACTCCTTTAGATGAATGAACCAATCCATTCCATTTAATATATATATATATATATATATATTATATATATATATATATATATATATATATAATAATATAGATATATGATGTCTCCATTTTCCTGAGAATCATATGAGACACATTAAATCTAGATGTGCCCAGGCACTGGTCTTGTAAGAAATTTGAGGCTATCTTTGGGAGTGACAACATCTTCTGACATCGTTGCCAGGGAACGTATTGAAGGATTTTTCCCCTGGGATACGACAAGTTGAGAACTCTTTATGTAGGTGGGAAAAGGAGTTCTGATTGCATCCACCTCACCTTGGTGACTCCATAAAACCCATTATCATTTATCATCTTGGATTTTAAAAAGACTCACACTCACTTAGATACCTCTCAGCAGAAAACCCTTTTTGTATTTGACCCAGAGAAATTAATTTTCAGGAAAGTCTGGAAGGAGAAAACTCCTACTACTTGTGCTACCGTCTCATCAGTCTTTGAAGCTTCCCCATCCATCTCCCAACCCATTGTTCCTCACTACTCAGGATTTACTGCTAAGACTCTTACATACCCTACTTTCAATCTAGCCACTCCAACCACTTTGGTTTTGGCCCAAGTTCCTCCGGTAAATCTTAACCCCCCTCCATTAATCCATATGGTTGTTCTGGGTGTTTTCACTGAATAAATATGCCCCTCTTGATTTACCTCAGCCCCTAAGTGCTATGCCCTGGACTACCTAAAGCTTTTGCCTAGGTTCAATGGGGAGTATGAAAACACTGCACAAAGACACATTGAAACCTTTTGTGATTTTGTTGAGAATCTAAATGTATAACAACTGGATGTGGTCTTGCGACTATTTGTACAATCCCTTAATGGAGAAGCTAGAAAATGGTTTAAAGCCCTACCTAATGCCCCCATCACTACCTGGGAGGAAGTTGAAAACTCTTTCACACAAAAATGGGGTGAAAAGAGAAATCATGAGTACCTCCTCATAGAGTTTAATGCTATAAGGAAGAATTCGAAAGAGGATAATTCAGAATTTATAAAAAGGTTCAATAAGAAGTATAATAACCTGTCTGGTGAGATAAAGCCTCCTCCAGTTGTTGCTCACGTAGTTTTTTTGGGAGATTTTGAATATGACTTTGATTTTAACCTAAGTGAAAGGAAGTGTCTCACTTTATATCAACTCCAATTCGATGCTCTTGAGGTGGAACCAAATTTCACCTCGTAGGGAAGTCAAGAGGAAAGCATGAACTTGCTGAGAATAGAAGGGGGAAAGAAGAAGCATCCTCCTCTAGTCAAGCTAAAGAATCACCAGATCTGAAGTGGGATGAACTAGATAAACTCATCAGGAGTTTATCACATAAGGTTGAAAAGCTTGAACTTGAGAACAAGAGTCTCCCCAAACATAATGCTCAAGGAAACAACTGGGGTTATAACCTACAGTATAGAAGGCCATCATTGCAAATACTTCCAAGGGAAAGAAGGGAACAACTTGATTAGATCCCTCATCCTCTATGTTTAGAAGATGATCCTGATGAACAATCATCAAATACACATGAGATGCAGGGAAACTTGTATTCCACTTTCTCCAAAGAAGAACATGAAAATATGTCTCACCAGGAGACCAGTCATGACAAAGAAGCAACAACAAATAAGAAGGACATAGATTGTTATTGTAAATAGTTTTGGGATTTCATGCAAGCATAACTACACCGAAAGTATGATCTAAGATCTTCAAGAAAGAGGTTGAGGGAACCAAAACAACAAGAGGGAAATTCTCCCTAAGATATTTCCCTAGTGCCAGATAAAGGGAAAGGTAAGTGGAATCCTGACTCATCCAAGGTAAAAGTCTCCTCAAATAAGGAAAGCAATAGTTCTGAGGAACACACAGAAAGGAAGGCACCTGTTCTGCTAAAAACCGCTAGTGGAAAGGAAGGAGAAGTAGAGCAGGGAGGTATAGATAAGGGCCAACCTACATTCAACCTTCAAAGGGAGCTTGAAAGGGTAAAGATTCTTGTCCCCTTGATTGAAATTCTAAAGAATCCCACTTATAAAGCTCAAGTCTTTCATTTCATGCTTCCATCCACCTCTTCACCCACCCATGATTGTTTAAACCTTCAAGAAGGAAGGCCAATGGTTGTTTTTGGGCCTCATGTGGAAGAACTTGATCCTTCTACTACACCCTTCTATGTGACTCTGGTAATCCATGACCTCTTATTACATAATTTCATGCTGGACTTCAGAGCCTCGCACAACCTCATGCCCTTAGCAATGATGGAACAACTTGTCTTGCAGATCACGAGGCCCTACAAGGACCTATACTCCTTTGACGCTAAAGGGTAAAATGCTTGGGAATGATAAAGGATCTGGTGGTAAAATTGGATCAAATCCTTGTGAAGAGTGTAGTAATGGACATAGTGGTGGCTGATATTCCCCCTCGGTTTGGCATGCTCCTATTTAGGTCTTGGAGTTCAAAGGTGGGGGGCTCTATCAAGTCAGATCTAACTTATGCCATTATTCCCACTTTAGGAGGCAAACAAAGGAGGTTGTACAGAGAGTCCAGATTTATAAAAAATGTGACCCCAGCTAAAGGCTCAAAAAAACTCCCCAGTGCATGGAAAAGAAAGCTATCTCTCCTGCCTGTTCCTAGAAGAAGATGAGTCCATCTTAGAAGAAAGAACAATACACCTAAAAAGCCAGTTAACACATTGGAACACAAATGAAAACAATGTATGGAAATTATACTTTGATGGAGAAAATTCCAAAGAGGTAAATGGAGCAAGAGTATTGTTGGTATCTCTTGAGGGTAGCCTGATACCCCTCTCATTCAAGCTAGAGTTTGATGCAACCAACAATGTGGTTGAGTATGAAGCATTGCTCCTTGGGCTACAAACAACAAAGAATATGGATATTGAATGCTTAACGGTACATGTAGACTCTGAGCTGATTGTGAAACAAATCTGGAATTAGTGCCAGGCTAAACACCCCAGATTAAGGACATACCAGAATGAAGTATGTGATTTTATTGATAAATTCTTCCGAGCCTTTAATATCCAATTTTTTCCCAGAGAAGGAAACATAATGGCTAATTCCCTTGTTGTAGTAGCAAGTAGTTTCAAGCCCCCTCAAAGTCCGCTACTTAGGTATGAGGTGGAGGTCAGATACAGACCCTCTATACCTGATAATGTCAAGCACTGACAGGTATTCGAGGACATCAAGTAGGTGAAACGATTTATAGAAGTTGTTGGGGAGTTTCAAACTCAACCATCAATCAAGAAGAGGAAAAAGAGGTTGATCAAGAAACCACTTCGTGGGAAGACACAATGGTTGGACGCAAAATTTTACATCTGAAAGGGAATACCATTCCTCGCGGACTAGTCCCACTGGAAATACTTTTGAATAAGGATGACGTAACCTCCAAACCAATGGCTCCGGAGATGGACAATCAAGTAGAAGATTGCAATATCGACTCAGACGATGAACCCCAGATGGTCAGGCGATCAAAAGGAATCCCCTTGCAATATAAACAAAGGTATTTAAATCTATTCAAAATCTACAAGGATGTTTTTGCTTGGTCTTATGAGGATCTAAAAGCACTTGATACTAAGATCATACAACATAAGATTCCTTTAAAGAGTGGAATAAAACCATGCAAGTAGAAGCTTAGGCAGATTAATCCACTCTTACTCTCCTCCATTGAAAAATGAGTGAGGAAACTTATATAGGCCAAAATCATAGTGCCTTTAAGGTGCTCGGAGTGGGTGGCCAACTTAGTCCCAGTCCGAAAAAAGAATGGAGAAATAAGGCTATGTGTAGTTTTTCGGAATCTAAATAGGGCGTCATTGAAAGACAACTAAACACTTCCTATGATGGATTATATATTGCAGAAGGTGGTTGGCTCAGTCAGAATGTCCATGATGGATGAGTTCTCTAGTTACAACAAAGTGACAGTTCACCCTGATGATCAGAAGAAGACTGCTTTCATCACCGAGTGGGGAACATTCATGTATGCTAACAAGCCTTTTGGTCTCATTAATGCAGGGGCCATGTTTAAGAGAGATATGGATATATATTTTGTAGGGGAGAAAGACAAGTTCGTGGTGGTTTATTTGGATGATATCATAGTCTTCTCTAAGACTGATGAAGAGCACATGCTCCACTTGAAGACCACCTTTGAGAAATGTAGGAGGTATGGTATTTCTTTGAATCCCAAGAAATCTCAGTTCACCCTGAGTGAGAGGAAGCTACTAGGACACATAGTAGCACAGGAAGGAGTGAAGATCGACCCTAAAGAAGTCAAAGCCATCAGTTATATTCCTTTACCCAGAAATAATAAAGAGGTCCAAGCCTTTTTGGGGTGAGGAGGTTCATATCCAACTATGCAGAAATAGTCAAGGGTATTACTAACATGCTTAAAAAGGAAAATGAAGTCAAGTAGAGCCTTGCTCCCGGAGATTCTTTCACTAGAATAAAGAAACTTTCGTTGAAGCCCCAATATTGGTCAACCCTGACTACTCAATGCCTTTCTATATATTTTCTTTTGCTTCTCTGAATACTATTGCCATTGTTCTACTATAGAAGTATACATATATATGGTTATGAACATCCCATCACCTTCTTCATCCAAGTCCTGAGGGATGTTGAGATGAAATATAACATCTTGGAGTAACAAGCCTATGCACTAGTCAAGGCTTTGAAGGCATTTCGTATGTATGTGCTACAATCAGAAATCACAACATTTGTCCCAATGAAAGTGATCAAGGACATCCTAGTGCAAGGAGACAAAAAAGGAAAAAGGGATAGGTGGATAGAAAAGATAGAAGAATATGAGATAGACATAAAGCCTGCTAAGCTCATAAAAAGCCAGGGGTTGTCCAAGGTTTTATCAAAATCTAATTGCCAAACTTTAGGGATAGACATGATAATAGAGGAAGGCAGACCAGAGGTTCAACAGGATGGGATTAAAACATCAGAGAAAAATATATATGCTAATATGAGGGATCACCCTGGTATAAGAATATGATCGATTATCTCTTATTCCTGAGGTGCCCACTAGGGCTAGATAAATCCAAATACCGAACTCTGAGATTACGAGCTCAAAAGTATATCATATCCAATGGTCAAATCTACTTGAAGGACTTGGTGGGAGTTTTTCTATTATGTTTGGTAGAGGGTGAAACCCATAAAGTGATTGAGGAATTTCATGGAGGGGTGCATGGAGGTCATTACAGTTGGGAAGACCGCAACACAAAAAATCCTCAAGGTAGGATTCTACTAGCCTACACTATTTGGAAATGTTCATTCCCAGGTTAGGTCATGCCAGAAGTGCCAAATGTTTGCTGAGAGGAAAAAAAATTCTCTCCTCCCCCTGATTCCAGTGCATGTGGAAGAACCTTTCAGACAGTGGGGACTAGACTTCATAGGAGAAATAAACCCACCTTCCAGTGGCCAACACAAGTGGATATTAACGACCATAGATTATTTCACCAAGTGGGTAGAGGCCATCCCAACTAGAAACATTATAGAATTAGTGGTAATCAAGTTTATGGAGGAGAACATATTATCTCAATTTGGTTGTTCTATGAAAATTATCACTGACAATTCTCAAGTCTTCAAATCTGCCAAATTCACCGCTTCTGCTAGAAATTCAATACTATCATCAGGCACTCCACTGCCTACTATCCTCAAGGTAATGGCTTGGATGAGTCCTCAAGCAAAATTGTGGTGAGAGTGATGAAGAAGATCATCACTGAGAATCATAGGAACTAGGACTCCCAAATGAAGTTTTCTCTCTGGGCTAACCGATTAACTCCTAATCGATTAACTGGAAAATCACCTTTTGAGCTGTTGTAAGGTAAGGCTACGGTCTTACCAATCCAATTAGCAATGCCGGTAGCGAAGTTACTACAAGAATCTGAGGAAGATCCAAGTGCCTTGACACGAAGGATAACCTAGCTGGTCGAGCTTCATGAAAACATAGAATAGGTGGGGGCCAAATTGTCAATTTACCAACAGAAGATGAAATCCTTGTTTGACAAGAAGGCCAAGGATCGACCTCTTCAACCAAGAGATTTAGTTCTCCGATGGGATGTCCGAAGGGAAGAAAAAGGAAAACACAGAAAATTTGATCCACTAAGGTTTGACCCTTTCAAGATTGTAGAAGAGAGAGGAAATAACACATACTTGATTGAAAATCTAGATGGTGAATCGTTGGAACTGTTGGTAAATGGTGAGTTCCTCAAACTCGATTTCCAAAACTAGAGATACATGTCTTACACTCATTGTAAATACCAGTTTGTATATTATAATTATTATATGAAATTTCTAGTTTCTGTTTAAAATTCCACTTTCATAAAATTATCATTTATTTAGAAAAGATTCCATGCCCAAAGGAGAAGTTCACAGTCTGTAGGTTCTTGACGCATTGCAATCTAATGCCCCATCCCCAATTGGAGCCAATGTTGTCACCTTCTAAAAAGAGAGTCCTAAGTGCATAAAGAGGGAAAAAGAGGAGAGAGGAGGCTGTTGTGCCTTGCAAATTGGAGATTAAAAGGGGGAAGAACAGGTCCATCTGAAATCTTTTTGGAGAAATCTCCATATTCTCTAAAAACCATTTCTTTTACAAACCCCATTTTTCCTTTGTCTTTTAAACTCTAGCCTCAGTGACCCATTTTTAAACTCTAGCCATAATCCCTTGTATATCCAACTCTTGCAATGTTTTCCATTCCCTTGTGAAATGTTTTAAAACATTAATAGATCATGCCAAAACCCTTTTTTAAGCGTCAGGACCAAAAACCAAAATTTCTATCGACCCTAACCCTTTTTATGATATATATCCACCTGATACCACTCCTTCTCACCGATTGCGATGGAATCCCTCCTCCGTGGATATCACATCTCGTAATGTTCCCCTGTTGATGGCCATATCCACTTGTCAACACTCCTTCTCGTGGATTGCAATAAGCCTCCTCCCCACTCGACTACGATATCACAATTGGGGATCACACACTTCAAAGCCCTTCCTTTACAGATGTCCCTTCTAGTTTACGATTGCAATATGTGAGAACCCTCCTTCATTGATATCAGATATCGCAATGTTTCACTGTCGATTGCCATCTCTTCCCATCACCATTCCCTCTTACTGATTGCGATAATTCTCGCCCCCCGATTGCGATATCGCAATCGGGGATCACTCACTTCAAAGTCCTTCATCCACTGATGTCTCTTCTAGCTTACGATTGTGATATCCTGGGTGGGTCCAATCCCGCATATTGACGATCATAATTTTTAAGGGGAGGCATTCCCATCCCGTAAGGACCTTTAATGGAAAACCCTGATGCGATATCTCTGCAATGAAGTAATGCAGAGCTTTAAAGGCATGGTGGGTCAAAAACAAAGGCATTTAAGAAAGGAGGTGCAACATTCAAAATTGGCATGGGTTGACCCAAAAAGGCCTCTTGTGACATGAAACCAAGGCTGATGGATATAAAGTAAATGAAGACATGGAAGGTCAAGAGGACTTGATTATCTAGCATGGTGCTCCATGCAGAGGGGAGACAAAGTACTGCCCAGGTGACCTCTGCACCTGTACTGTGGCATTAAACTGATATATGGCTGCTCCCAGTTTTGAAGAATGAACGATCTGAGCAGTAAAGGCAAAAGCGATGGGAACAGGCTCAGTGACATAGGTAACCAAACCATGGGCAAGCAACAACCTGAAGAAAATGTGATTAGAGGGATGGGCATGGAGATATTTTGTTGGAATGTTCATCAGATCGATTGACTTATTTTGTTTTCCTGTGATGTTTCACCATTTATGGAAGCAATTAATTTTTGTAGTTATTTTTGGGCCACAGAGCCATCCCAGGCCAAGACAGCTAGTCAATATGATAACTGAGGCTTGACTGAGATATTTTGTTGTAATCACTATTCAATGGTCCCCTCTCGAGATAAATAGGGGGAATCAACACTTCACAAAGGTTCATAAATCCTAAATAAAAAGCTACATGCTATTTTCAGGTTGTATTAATGTATGATATGCATCTTTTAGAATATAAATAAAATGGTGGTGATCCCCCCTTCGAGAACTACAATATGTTCTCCCTCTATTAAAATCCATTATCTTCATGGTTCTTCTCTGAATTCATGTAATCATAGCTGCTAGAAACATTTCAAAATTCCTCACAGATTCATTTGTATTGACTTGTTAATGCATGTGCCTACATGGATTATTGAGATTATATCTTTAAAATTGTGCTGCATGAATCATAGCACCTAGTCTCTCTTTTGTCCATTATATCTACCTGTAACTCAATTCTTGAAGCGTCAAGCTCTATGTGTTAAGTGTAGAATTTTTGATGCTTTAAGCTCTATGTGATTAGTTACTCCTTCTCCTTATCCTCTCTCATTGCTCTGTCAAAGCTTATTAGAATGTAGGTCCTTGAACTACTCAGCCTCCACTATTTCATGCACATATTTCTGTGAGCTGCATATGTGAAGAAGTACCAGAAACTCATGGCTTAATTCTTTAGATGAATGAACCAACCCATTCAGTTTCACACATCACACACACATATATATATATAATAGTATATATATTATATAGATATATATATATATATATATATATTATGATGTCTCCATTTTCTTGAGAATCATACGAGACACACTAAATCTAGATGTGCCTAGGCACTGGTCTTGTAAGCAATATGAGTCTGTCTCTGGGAATGACATCATAACAAATCCCCAGGTTTCCAACCCCATTATTTCCCTTGAGAGCGCTATAAGGGTGTTTTCAATGTGTTGTAGTGGCTACAACCACCCTCCAAAATTTTTCCTTTGCTTTGTTTTAGAGCCTCCCTCCTCAAAATCTTAGAAGCTTGTCTTGCACTACTTAGGTACTTATGTTTTCATTTGAATTTATATTTCACTTTACAGCTTGTGCTTGCTTACTTTCTTCACTGACTAACCTCATGCTGACCCCTCGTGACTCGGTTTGTATCCAGTTCTTGCGTTGTCTTGACAAACTACACATTCCGAGAGGGAAACCTCCCTTGCTCTCAAGAATTGCACAGAGCAGCTCAACAATCTACCTTGCTCTCAAGAATTCTGAAGAGAATCCCATCAACCTGCCTTTTATCTCAATAATTGCGCAAAGCTTCCCTACAGTCGACCTTGCTCTCCAGAATTACCCAGAACATCCCAGCAGTGAGCTTAGGCTCCAAACTACGTAGACCTAGCTGACAGCTTGTCTTCAACTGGGAAAGTACACAAAGCATGAGAGGAAACCAAAGCCACTCAACCCAAGAATTGTGCATAAGCATTCCTTTATTTGTTGTCCAATGTGTATGCTGACAAGTTCCCTAGTTCACTCCAAAATTGTGCAATTTCTTCATGCATGCATTGTAGCCCTTCCCGCAAAGCAAGAAGCTAAAAGGAGAAGCATCCCTGGGAAGTAGGAATATATTATTAGTTTCCCGAAGGTGACACATTGCCATCTTCAAAAGTTTTTTCTAAGTGTTGTTGTTGTCCTTAATCTCAAGCATACGCGTCATGAACTCCTTTTACTTAAAGATATGTAATGGATGCCTCTAGAGCTCACTTATGCATTCGATCATCCAGCTCTAGCTTCCCTAGGAGATCAAGGATCCTTCAGAGCATTGTCGTCACTTTTCGGGGTGAGTTTTTCTTTTATTACCTTTGTTGTTTTTTTTGTCACTTTTGCCCATTTAGCTTGTGAGAATATTGTTTCACTCGTTTTGATGAACGACCGCTGGCGTTTTAACTTTTTTTAGCTTGTAGAAGTGTTGTTTCAAGTTTTTCGTTTCATTTCTTAAGCGTCGCATGCATGACCCGATTTTTTCTCTAAGGGTCGTCGTTACAATGACTCCCTTCGCATGCTTTGTGTTCCTTCAATTTAATCAATTGTTGCACTTGTTTCACATGCATACATCTATACTTAACCAGATTTTCTCTCATCCTTGCAACATCTTTAAGATCTTCTTGTTTGCACACTCCCCATGGAAATATCTGGGTTCCCCCTACCCAGATCTCACATTCACTTGCATGACTACGTAATTTGGCAGCTCAAGGCCTCTACCTTGGCTTCTGGAATTGCACAGAGCCTGTCTTGGGCTGGCTCCAACCGCGCACTACGTAGTTCCAGGATCCAGTCTCCCATCTTGGTCACTGAGACTGTGTAATGCGTAGTCTGTCCTAGGCCCTATCCCAAACTGAGTTGCGCATTGCATAGTTCTAGTCATCAAGATTCCACACTGATTATTGGGACTGCGCAATGTGTAGTTCCAACAGTCAGAAATTCACCCCTCTTAATCAAAACTACACAATACTTCTCGTCGGATACCCAGATTGCTACTTGATCTGGTTGTGAAGTTGGATTTGTAAGAGCTAATGTTTGCTTTCCATGAGTGTCTCTTCTGTCCCACAAGTATCACACTCGTGAAGCACTTCTCTCCAGCAGTCATTGTTCCATAGCACCAAAGGGAGCTGCTTCAAGAGAGACCGTCGAAAGCAATACTAGGGAAGTAGTTGAGCAAGCATCGATTTACTTGCCAATATATGCAGATTCTCAACACTAACATGGCATCAAGACCAACAACAATGGTAGAAGGCATCGATACCAACAACAGTTGCATCAATGATTGGTTTAATTTGTTCTAATTATTGTGATAGGAAACATGAATTTAATACTTGTAATACATTTTTAGAGGCAGAGGGGCTTACCTTTTTTAATAAATATAGGCATTAATGGGAGGAAATTATTGATAACTTTTCTCTATTGGATGGTTATTCTCAAACCCCAAACTCCCTCCTTCAAGCAATTAGAAACTAATTTATTATCCTAAGTCAAGTCATATCATGAACATAATCTTACTTGTAATCCTTTTGTTGATGGCTCCTTTGTCTATAACTATTTTTTGAAATGAGGCCCTTTTTCTAGCTAGTATTAACTAAGTTAATAGCAATTATATACCTTAGGCTACCACTATAGATACTCATATTGATATCATTAACCATAAAACTACTTAATTATTTTCTACAAGGTTTGAATAATTATCTTTTACTTAAGGAGGGGAGGTGTGAAAGAAAAATCCAAACCCTTAATAATGAAATTCTTCTTAGAGTTACCCTACCAATAGTCTCTAATGTTGGTGCATTGAGAGTATGGTTACGTGTAAGCCAAAGAAAGCCCAAGATCATGACTAATAATAACGCAACGGGAGTAAAATATACATGTATGAATATTAACGATTGAATAATGGTTGATGAACCATGTACGAGAAAGGGTTTCCTAGAGGATTGATGGGTAAATTGGCTAGTTACCCATGCATTCCATTGGATGGTAAGTTTCTTATATGGACTTCAACAATGTTTATGTTTTTCATGTACAATATAAAAAAAAAAAAATGAGAATGAAGAATGACGAAGACAAAATATCATAGAAGAATAAAGATGGAGACTAAGAGAAATGAAGGTAAATAGCATAAAGATGAAGATGAATAAGATACCAATTTAATGAATATGCATTTAAGGGGCAACTTGTCGGTACCAATTCAATGAAGATGCATTATGGGGGAGTATGAAGGGAAAGATTCAATGAAGATGCTTTAAAGGGGAGTATGAAGGAATAACTCCTACTTGTGATCATGAATAATGTCTAAATAATATGATGGATTTCTAATGATTTATCCTAATTCTAGAATTCTATATAGGAATGAGAGACAAGGAGAAATGAAATGAGTTAGGGATGAAGATTTGTTGAAATACTATGGAGATAACTACATACATGGTTTGAACTAATCATATAATTATGACATAGTTATTATGGTCACCTATAGTTATATAAAGGGACCATTTGTATAATATAAAGACACACTGAAATGGTTAATTAATAAAATTTCCCCTTCAAGTATTTCTAGAGCATATATATGTTGTCACTGTGAAAAACATCCTCCAAAAGTTTTCTTACACTAGAATTTTGGAGCCTACTTGATCAGGCACTCAGTATTTAGCTCAAAAATCAAAGTTCTTAGAATGGCTCAAAATCCAAACAATTACATCTGTCTTTAAAAAACGATCCTAACGCAACTCATTTCATTGAAAACCGAGTTCATTTGAGGAAGTTATTGAGTTTTGTTCGCTTTGCTAAACATGCGAAATTTGCAAAAAAATTACACAGTCACTGCATAGTTAGTAGTCTGTATTGTTGACGTGGAAGGTGACTGTGTAGGGTCAATTTGGTCAACATTCAATCACAGTGTGACAAGTGGCATATTCTCATTGGGTTTCAGATTGCTGCATTAGTGCGGTTCTATTGATTAGTTTTTGGACTAATGAAGGAATGCGATATGGCAAGCCCGGAAGCTGCCATGTGGCACCTTCCAATGGCCTAGGGATCGACATTTTTCAACAAAAATATATTGGAGGTGTCAGGGTTTGACCCCACGACCTTCGACACATAGTCCACAACTCCATACCACCTTCGCTACCACTTGTTCCTTACCCCCAATGTTCTTCGTTTATATTTAAAGTTAAACAATTATGGAATGGGTGATTAGGGGAGGGCCAAACCGAAGGCTAGCCCTCCCCATGTGACCACAACAAATGGTTACCGTAAACGGTTTTGGTGGCGGCTCTACAAACCCAAACCCACGAAAATTACTGTAACATGTGAACACAAATGCAGTTAACCCCAAATAGTTAAGGTGGCGGCTCCATAAACCGTCACCTTAATTGTCAACGCGAAACATGTGAATAGTTTAGGGTTATGGTTAACTAACCTGGTAGAGAATGTGACACTAACCATGACATGTGACCCTCCGATAAGACTGCCAGCGGTTTTAGGAAATGGTTAGCCTAATCTGCGTGATTAGCACTAATCACTTTAGTTAAACTCAATTTATATTTAATTAATCTAGAGTTTAAAATGGTAGTGTTTTAGCAGACTCCAACAATTTTGGTGCTAAACCCAAATTTAGCGGCCCTAACTGGAGTTATTCTAGATTTAGAGGAGATCTTCAAGGGAAAAACTGTCAGAGGCATAACTGAAGCAAGTTTCGACCAAATTGAGCTCAGGAAAAGGTATTCATAGCTAATATTGACACTCTGAACACATTGGTTCAGTTATCAGGAGCAATAGAGCTTTGTAAACAACATTTTTTTTCCATATTGATCTAATACAGAGACCCAAGCCATGGAAGTTGTACCAAGGAGATGTAGCCTAGTAGGCGTGAACTCCATCATCAAAACATTGTTAAAGTGTCTCTTTGATGGTTTTTTATACTTTGAATGTCTGTTGTTCAGTACTTGTTTTTGAAGCTATTTTGTTCATGTTTGTCACATTAAACTTGATGAAATTTACCTTTATCAATCACCAAACAACCTAAGGAAACTTATGCACAGGAAGAAATAAACAAGCACATATTTATAAATCTATAATTGAAATTAACAGAGCAAAACTAACATTCAGTAACATATCAAGTTGGTATCAGAGCAAAGGTTTATTTGCTTCACTGCTTGAGTTTTTTACAATTAGGGTTTTAATGGTTGAAAAATTGTGATGCTTACAAGGTTAAAGTTGCAGAGAGGAGAACAAAAATTGTTGGTTACAAATCCTGAGGTTATGCCTAGAAGAAGGATAGCTACAAGGCCACAGTCTCCACCACCCAAAGTTACAATTCCAGCCACACTTGAAACTCCTCAAGTTTTGCCTTCAACTGATATTGAAGAGGTACAAGCAGTACCAGTTTTTGAACCTGAATCCATAACCATTATGTCTGGAGAAAGAGAGCCTGAAGGTCCTTCTTCAGAAGAGGAATAATTCAAGAAAGATTTCTTCACATTAACTGAGATGGTTAAAGTCCTATATGAAGAGACGAACACTAGAATGGTTGGAGAGAGTTCTAAAAGCTCCACATGGAGAAGGGAGCTCAGAGGATAAAAAAATGAGAAGAAGGATTCAAAAGGTAATGGTGGAAAGACACCTCCAAATCCACCATCCTCATCATCTTCATCATCTCACACAACATCATCTTCCACTACCACCACTGAAACTATCCATACTCATTCAAAAACCCCAAAAGGAAAAAATCCCTTACTCAAACTAGACATTAAATTTGAACTTCCCATGTACAATGGAGAGGTGAATCCAGAAAATATAGACAATTGGATTCGCAAATTGGAGGTATACTACAGAATTTAGAACCTTCAAGAAGATGACATAAAGATCCAGTTGGCTTCATTGAGGCTAGAAGGAGCAGCATTAGTCTGGTGGGAAGAAAATACTCAAGAGGAAATGCAAATTCATGGTAAGATATCCATTCCTTGGGTTGAATTTGTTTATGCAATTAAAATACAATTTTATCCTTTAGCCTATATGCAAAAAACCATTATAAGTTGGCAAAATTTTGGGCAGCTTAAAGGCCAAATAGTCCAAGACTATACACATGAGTTTAGAAAGAGGGCTTTGTTGTTAGGAGTACATTTTAATTCCCAAGATATACTGTTGAAATATATTGGGGGTTTACATTCCTATTTAAAACATACTATCCTTATGTTCAATCCAAGAAATTTGGATGAGGTTTGTGTGCAAGTTGTGCATCTTGAAGCAAGGGGAAAGAACATTTAGGAAGAGGGTAGTAAGAAGAAGCCTTTCAAGGGTAAGGAGAAAGGGAAGGGAGGAAAAAGGAAGGGAAAGAAAAATTCAAGTGTTTATAAAGAAGGGGAGAAAAGCATATGCCAACATTGTTCCAAAGATGAGCATGATGAAGCCCATTGTTGGAAATTACATCCCAAACTAAGGCCTAAGAAACAAAACAATAAGGGAAAACAAAAGACGACCGCTACCACACAACATGACCTTGGTTCAGATTCTGGTGATGAGACCAAGATTTCAGCCATGGTCACAAAAGGGAAAGAAGTTGTTGCAAGCACTAGTTCCTCACACAGTCAAAACAACACTCCAAATGAAGAATCAAGAATATAGTTGTTTCATGTGAGGGTAGTTTCAAATCATACAAAGATTGATGCATTATTCGATAGTGGTTCACAATCAAACTTAATTTTAGAAGACTTGGTCAAAAACTAAACCTTGAAACTGTACCTCATCATAATCCATATCCATTGGTTTGGATAGTTAACAATGCAAACTTACAGGTTACAAGGAAGTGGTTGTTCAAATTCGCCATTACTAAAAATTTCATTGATGAAGTTGAGTTAGATGTAGTTCTACTTGACATCTCAGGAATCATTTTGGGTAG
>APFE030847875.1:114654-157990 GCA_000404065.3 Pinus taeda | reverse complement strand
GGGGTGGACCAAAAAAGAACCTTGATTGGAGTGGAAATGGGGTTGGGGTGAACTGTCTCTGGACTTAAGTCAGCAAGCTTATCTGGCCCTTGTTGCTTCTTAACAAATTTAGGGATTGTGTTAGGATTTTCAAAGACAGAGGGTGGGTTTGGGTCAGGATTTGACCTAGTGTACCGTGGATTCTTCTTGGGAGCCAGTTTCTAAACTAGTTTTTTGAGTTTTTTAGGAAAAATTTATATCTGCAAGGACTGGACAAGATTTTGAAATGGCTATAAATAGCTCAAAGCTAGTGTGAAGATTGACTGAATCAGCTCTTCCCTAAAACTGTTAGTGTTTGAACCAGAACAGTTTTGAAGGCTTCTTGACTGATATTCAGGTTTCAAGTGTAGCTCTAGGAGATATATAGAAATTAGAAAATCTTGAAGAGGTCCCTAGTGGAGTTGCCATTTATGTTATCACCCAGGTTGTTCCCTTTGACTCCCAAGGGAATACGGCCGGGGTAACCACTAACAAATCTTTGGATTATAGCTTCTAGCCCAACTGTAATCAGAGAGGGCTCTCTCTTTAAGGTTTGTCTCTGTTCTGTGGAGATTTTAGGCTAGTTGTGAAGTAAGAGGTTTGGTTTATGTTTGGTTGGAAGGATGTCTTTCTGTACCTAAGGTGTAAATCTGCAGATAATGTTAGTTCCTTGGGCAATGGAGTCTGTGGCTACTGGTTGTTGAAATTTTGAGTTTGAGCAACTGGAATTACAGGGCCATTTAAATACTTTATGAAACAAACTTGAAATTATGATGGTGGAATGTGAACAACCAGTGAAAAGCAATTAAGAATTTTTCACTAAGCTAGGGTGTGAGAAAGAGATATATTCCTCAGGAGCAAAACTTGAATTCCTGAAACAATAATCACTGTGAAAGATATAGCGTGAAAGGGTAGCAATTAACAATTACACCTTTATTACTATAACTGAATAAAACACTTATAATTGCTTAGATTGAGTTCAGGGTAATCTGTGATTAAATCCTGGAACTATTCTTTTTCCTTGCCATTAACTGTAAAGCATAGAAAAAATGAAAGAGATATGAATGATAACAAAACACATAACAAAGAGTTGTAAAGAAAAACTTATTGTGCCATGAAATACGCAGGAATCCTGTAACTTTCAGCTAAACACCACAATGTATCAAAACAACACAGAGCTTTGGAAATTCCACCGCCTTTGTATTACTTCTCTGAGAATTTACAGTAAAAGAAACTATATCAAAGATATTAATAACATCCAACATCCAACCCCTGCAAACTTATGCGAGGGGGATTATATAGAAGTGTTTCATACAAAAATATCTCACGCATTGAGTCATCTGAGAAATAAAATATCTTCATTAACTCGTACAGAAATAGTAGATAAGAAGTTATTGTGCTTTCAATACAACATAAATGCTCTTTAATTCTGTCAGAAGATTTCGACCTTTGGAGGTCACTGAGTCAGTTTGAACGCTTTGTTATAACTGCTGAACGACGTGTCTTTGCAGCTCTGTCCTCCTGTAGCTTTCCGGCCCTGTCACCTGTGACTGTCAGTGCTGCTGTGGTGGCCGAATGGTTTTGCTGAGTTGGCTCAGCCTCTCTCTGCATACATGCTGATATATCAAAATTTTCCTGTGCATGACAACTAATATATTTCAATGGAAAAAACATAGTTACTGGCTCTGGTTTAGCAGTAGTTGTATTAAACCATTCCAGACTTCCTGTGTGGGCAATTGATGCCTCAAAATTGCCTCTATGGTCTCATCCGCCTCTGTATATTTATAAAAATTTGGAGGGGCATCAAACAAGTGATTGATTCCATTCATGATAAAAAATAAGCTCTCTACCCTTTTGTAGAGAGTCTGTCCTGATGCTGGCCCTGATTCTGCTGATGTGCTGGGCTTTTCTGAAATCTGATTAGTAGCAAAGGTGTTGACCCTCTGGGCATATTTTTCATGTGAAAGTAGTCTTCCTGAGGGGTCCATCAAGCTAGGAAGACCTCTGTTCTGCAATGCTATGCATTTGTCCTGGAATTTATTAATGTCTGCCTGCATATCCTGGCTTCTTCTCTCTAAGGTCTGTACCAGGTTTCTTAGTGTCAGGACCCTTTTGACCATCGCAATGGTCTCAGTCCTGTTGGCAATTCCCATTTTGACCAGCTGAGAACTTGTTCTATAATTAAGCACATTAATCATTCTGGTGGCAGCCTCAGGCATACTGCCTAGAGATGCCCTTGCTCTTTGGATTTCCCTGTGTGCTTTTCCAATGAGCCCCATCTGCTCATGAATGGCCTCAATGTATTCCCACTGGTCTGTGATGGATTGGCCAATATTGGCCCATAGGATTCTCTTGAGCTCAGCTGTTACTTTGTCAAGTGTGAGCTCTTTTTCTAGCTCATTTATCCTCCTTTTGAGAGTCTTTACCTCTCTTTCTCCTTCAGCTACATTTTGCTTGGATTTATCATATTTTTCATTGAGCTTAGCCAAAGTTTCTTTGGCTTGATTTAGCTCTGACATTTGGGCCTCCAAGACTTGAATTTCATTTCTGAGCTTCTGCATATCAAGACTTTCAGCCTGCTCTGTTGTTGGTGCTGAGGTGGAGGGTGCTTCTTGCTCTGTTTGCTGAATGGGAGGGGCAGTTGTTTGAGGGGCTTCTTCTAGATTGACTATTTCTGGAGGAGGCTGTGAAGTTTGGCCTGCCTCTTTCTGTTGTAATGCTGCTTGAAGTGCAACCTCTGATTCCTCCAACTTTCCCTGTGTTTGGATGAGCTGTTTATACAGTGTTACCAGCATAGCTGCTGCATCCTTGTCCTGCCTCAGCTGGGAAACTTCTTCAGTTTGAGGATGAAGAGTTGCTGGGATCTTGATCATTTTCCTTAATGCTGCCATATCAGCATCCCTTAGCTTCAACAGCTCCTGCACTACTTTGACATCCTTAGGATCATGCCCAAGCTCTATTATGATGTCCCCCAAAACTTTGATCCTGTTGTCCTTTGCTTGAGAGGATGCCCTTTCCAACTCAAGTTGTGCAGTTGTATTATTTAGGCTATTTTCTAGCATGTAGTTTACCAATGTTTTGCCTGCCAAGGAGGCATATACCATCTCACCCGTTTGCTTGTGTAATTCAATCTGATCCATCGGGTGGATGTCCTTGGCAAGGACCTCAAGGTTGGTCCTGATGTAATCTGCAGCTGACTGTGGCTGCTGCACGGCTGACATGAAATGGCTCATGATCATTTTGCCCTCATGGACATCATAAGCAGACATGAGTCTTTTCTGGTTGGTGGGAGCCATTTTCAACAAATGATTATATAATTGCAGCCTTATGGGTTCATTTCTCTTCTTAATATCCTTGAACTACTGCTTGATACTTTGTTCACCTCCTCTTTGTTGGCTTGAGGAGCTAACTTCTCCTCCTGCTGCCCTCTCTTGTTCCTGCTGGAAGGAACTTGCTGAGGCCTCCATGCTAGGTAGGCCCATGCCCGAAGATTGCCCTATTGGAATTTCTTCCTCTGAAAATGGATTTAATCTTTGCCTCTTTTCCCCTTGAGTTGTTGACATAGTGAGGGGAGTCTCTCTGTCCCTTTTCCTGCTTATGTCCTCTCTTTGTGGGGTCTGGAGGACTGAAGCTTCAGCTCTTGTTTCTTCTCTAGGAGGCACCATTTGTGCTGGCTACTGTTCAGTGACCACTGGGGCCTCTGCTGTTTGCTCTTTTTGCCCTTGCTGCTCTTTTTCTTGCTGATGTACCTGTTGTTGTTGTTGTTGTACCTGTTCTTGCTGTACCTATTTTTGTTGTAGGGGCTGCTCTTGCTGCATCTCTTTTTCCTTGCCTTTGCTGGAGGCTTGATTTGTAGTTTTGACTGCCTCCTGATGTGCTGTGCAGGATGAGGTAGCTGCTCCTACTTGAGGGCTTGTAAGAGAGAGTACCTGTGCAGGAAGTTCCAAGTCAACCATCTTAAGGAGATTTCTTCTTGCTCTTTCATTTAGTTATTCTTGTGTAACAGGTTCCTCTAGTGTGCCTCTCTTCCATTTTGATTGATTTGCATATTATTCTATGTGAGGCAACCTTACATGGTCATAACTGGATAACCTATATTTGACCATTCTTAAGGTTATGAAATGATTGGGGTCATAAGGTTTCCAGAGGAAACTGGTCTTTAGGCCAAGGCTTTCTAGCATTCTGTCAGCCTCTTGCCAGCCTTCCTCCCTTTTGTTCGGAACAAAGTGGCCCAATTGGTTTTTCACTTTTAGCTGTGCTTTCTTGCCTTTTCCTGAGAAGTTCTTCACATCAGCATTCCCAACTTGCCTGAAGTATTCAAGGGAAAACAATCTCACGGGCACATACTTGGGCAGTCTGTATGGGGGTAACTCACAACCATATATTCTGATAACTCTATAGTTTTGGTAAAAATACCAATCCCCAATGTTGTATACCTTGGACAATTGAAGGATCCTCTGCATCTCATTTGTTAGTCTTAGTGGACGTGAGCTCAGGAATAGAGACATGGCTGGGTGGATGAAAAGGTCTATAAACTCATAGTAAGTGTATGGAGAATAGGCTCTACAGTGAAAAACTGAGGCCCAATACACTACTGACCTTGGATTTCCTTGTGCATCCACTCTTTTCACACCAAAAGGGAATTTCTCATGTTAATAGTATAAAATTAGGTGGTAGATGTAGGAGGAGTATCTGAACACCTTTTCCCTTGATAGGTTCATAAATTTCTCATGCATTTTTTTTGATATGTAGGTGGCATAGTCATAGCAGATTGGAGTTTTTCCAGGGGAAAACATGAGCATCATTACCAGTACAGTTTCATCAATATACTCAATTGAGTTATAACCCAGAATGGGACTGATCATATCTGCAAGGTCCCTGCCCAATGGGTTGAGGTAACCATGAAAAATGGGAGGGTACTGCACAGTATCAGATTTAATAAATAGTTGGTTCAGCTTTGCGATCTGAGCATCTGTCAACATCTTAGCTCCTTGGTTTATCAGATCAAACAAAGATAGGGGAACCAATTTCTTCTCAGTCTTGAATTGCAACATCTCTCTGATGGCCTCAGGGGTAATGTAGAAAACAACTGAGCCTGAAGGGTCAAGCACAACTCTTTGGGTGAGATCATAACATTCAGCACATTGGTGAATTAGGTCAGGGAATTGATTGACCTGAGGAAGCTTGAAGATTGGGAGGAAGGAATCCCAAATGCCCAAATTATCTGTTCCAGCCACATGTTTGGCCTTTAATTCATTTAGCAGGTGGAGGTGGAATTTGCTTTGTGCTAGGAATTCCTCTGAGATTTGGTAATCCAAATCTGCTAAAGCCTGCCACTCCAATTCTCTCTGAGGGGCATTCAAAGGGGCAATATTGAGGGCCACAGGTGCTACTGGTGTATCCATAGTTACTCCAAACTTTGTTTTATATGTGAATTGATGTTACTAGGCTGAGTAATAGAAAAAGAGTATTTCTTGGAAAAAGAGGTGAATTGAGAAACAGAGGACGACAGGGTAAAGTGCAGCAATTGAAATACTGCACACAGCAGTGAAGGGAGAGCAAATACTTGTGTTTAACAGAGTTCTTTCATAGTAATTAGGTGTAAGTTCGGGTTTCCTGTTCACGACTGCGCGAACAGGATGCAGGTTTTAGTGAAAGTTTTGTTAAACAAGGCTTAGCTAGTGAATTTTGACCGTTCAATTTCAAATGGGAACTGGGTGCAGGGGATTTGCCGGTGAATTATGCGTTTTTCTGTGTTTCAAGTCAATTTCAGCTATTTGCAAACAAAACCAGGTGCAGAGAGGATTAACAGTGATAAATACCTGGTATACTGACAGTCTGGGTCACAAGTGCAGGTGGTTAGGCGCGCTGAAGGTCTCTAGGTCGAATTCAGCAGGTTGGTGCAAATTTGGACGTAAAATACATGCATAAGGCACGACAGAAGTTTATGCAAAAAGTGTAAAAAACGCGAAAAATTGGCAAAAGTATGGATTTTTGGAACATTGGCGCCTTTTTTGGATGACGTCAGCATGACGTCATCGGGTGGGTCAGGGTCGGATGACGTCAGCATGACGTCATCAGGTGACGTGGCAGCTTATGAGTGTTCCACGGGGATGGTGAGGTGGCAGACAGGTGGAGCAATGGCGGACGGGGGCGCAGACGCGGCGATGACGTAGCAGTGACGCTGGCAGTGACGCTGGCAGGCAGTTTAGTGGAAACCGGAAACTGCAGGCGGTATCATATCGCACCGCTTATGATACAGAAGTGGAGTTATCAGAGGGGGCTCCGATACGCTGTGGGGGTGACGCGTGGCTGAGGCCTGATGTCACGCTCTGACAGATATCGGACGCTATCTTTCGGACGTCGGGGCCGGTCCGATATCCACGTGAGCCGTTGGATGAAAAGCGCCCGATCGGACGGTCGACGGGTTGATGAATTGTCCAGACGATACGGCGTCGAGTGGGTAATAAAAAATAATTTTTTCACGGGATTTGTGCTCGGCGGGACCCTTAGGAATATTTGCGAATTGCATGGTTTTATAATGTTTTATTTACAGAATCGCGCAAGGCATTAAAACTTTGGATAAGTCGGGAAATGGGTTTTTTCAATGTATTTCTTTGTAAAATTGCACATAGCTCAAAACTTAGGATAAGGCGGAAAAGTGGGTTTTCAACGTATTTTTGCCTTTTGAGCGGGTTTAAGGGTGGAAATGGGTTTTTCCAAGGTTTCTTAGGCAAAATGAAGGGTTGAATAGGTAAATGAGTTCTGAAGGAGAAAAAGAGGTAAGGCTTGGGTTCTCAAACTGACTAGATGTCAATTTGATTCCCTAGTGGTGAACATATGACTATAATTCCAAGGGAGGGATATTTATAGAATGCTTGGGTTTTATACAGCATGGTGTTATAATAGTAGGGAAAGGGTGACATAGGGAATTAGATAATAGAAGTTAGGGGTTAATATGGAGGGAAAAGGTGAATGAGGAGTGCTGTCACTAAGTTTATTTGAAACAACTTAGCTTGGGGAGTAGATCAAAATGAAAAGAATTTTGCACAAGAAATGTGGCTCTTAGGAAATAAGAACCAACATAAAACCTTGAATTCTTTCACAAACACAACTGGTGTATGGATGTTAGTAATGAGTGTAAAACAAGGAAAAAAGGAAGTTAGACATGCTTCATTGTGTTGTTTTCCTTACGTTTGCCAGCAAGATTCAGCTTGAAAGGAATACTTCTTCTGCAACCCCATCTACCTACCCATCTACTTGCCTAGCATTTTTTGTTTCTTCTTGGAGGGTGCACTTGGACTTGCAGACCCTTATGTGCCTTTTCTTTTCCATTGGCTTTTTCTTTTGATAGCCTACCTAACACTACTCTTATTGCTTCCAAGGCCCCAGATTAAGCAGTTGGGAACCTTAGCTTCTCTGCCTAACTATTGGTCTGCCAAGATTAAACAATTTGGACAGACTTCTTTCTCTATTCTACAACAGAAAATTGAAACATGGCATGATCCAGATTAGACTGTTGGACCATCCATCAAAATTTAATAGACATGAAGGCATGTACACACCTTTCCTTTCATTGGAAATATGGGATCTTTGCAATCAGCAAAGCAGAGCATATTTGGCATTTGAATTTGCCAATCATGAAATATGAAACCTATTGGTATAGGTATCCAACAGGATACACGCACCATAGTGAACAAGATTGTTCTCAAGACGAGGTTGTTGGTGATTGTTGTTATCTTCACCTTCCCTCCATTGGTCATTTCGGCACCTAGACATTGTCTCTGGACTAGAGTCCTCGTACTTTTGCCTCCTGGGCGAGATCCAAAGAGTTGGATTTCTTCCCCTTATCGGGACAATACCATGATGTAGTAGATATCCACCCCCTCAAGTTCTAGTTCCTAGCCTTTTATGATGAACATCTCTCGATCTACATCCCAAAGACTGATCAAGTAAGGCAACAATTCCATCTAGGCACTTAACCTTTTGGTCCTGAAGAACTTTAGCAACCCACAATTCCTCATAGCATTTATGCATTCAAGATTCTGAGTTGGTTGGTGGTCTTCGACCTCATGGCCTCTTTCTTTCCATTCTAAGACCATGATTTCTTGTAAAACATCATTTAATACCAATTAATGTTTTTTTTCATGGATTAAAATCATAATTTTTTGCCTGAAAAGAGCGTTTTCCTTCCAAAAAATCTACCTCGGCTCCATCATGCATGTTTTTACAAATAGAGTGATGTCATCGTGTGAGCCTTTGGGCTCGAGCGTGATCATCGTGGGTCCAATGACCATACCCACGATGATCGCGGTGCCCTAAAAATTCAAAATCCTCCTTTATAGCACATAAATTATCATTTAAAATGCATAAAAATGTGATAAAATGTAGGAGGAGGGATGGGCCTCTTACCTATTGTAGATGATTCATGAAATGGCACCCTGGATCTCCGGTAATGGCCACTTGAAAATCAAGAAAATTAGGGCACAAATGCACTTTCAGAGCTTACTATGGTAAAATGGTAAAAAATATATTTATTTTTGGTTATAAGTTTTGCAAGTCATTTTTGTCAATATTTTAATGTTTTTTCTTGATATTAATGATGGGTGCGTTTCTTTGGCAGTTACAAGTACCTTTGAATGAACAGTGATCAATATTGACTGATTCTTGTGATTTTTATTTGATCTCTTTTTCGGACTCATTAAATAAACAAAAAATGAACCCCCATGGAGTCATCTTTGAGCTCTTTTCTAACTCTCGAAAACCAAAAAGATTGTCAAATACTTGTCGTTTTGAACTTGTTAAAGTAAATGAATCGACGTCACCTTAGTATACGTTTACCCCTTTTTTGAGCTGAGATTGACTATTTACAAAAAAGGTACACGTTGATCGACATGGTCAAGAGGTTCTCTCAATTATTATTTTCTGCCTTGTCGGATTCGAGAGACAAATTAAAAAAAGGGACATGATGGAGTTTTCTTTTTCATCTCTTTTTTGAACTCTCTAAATATGAAAAAGATAGCAAGTTATTCTTAGGTCAGACTCGCTAAAATTTTACGATGAAAGACTCGTCACCATGATGAGATTGAGCTTCTCCTTTCTAGGGCTCGTACAACTTAATAGGATGGATTCATTCGAAGAATGAACTTACGTGACCAACATATGCTATCTCCTTCAAGATCGTGGTAAAAATAATTGGGGTACTCACTAGAAATAGCAGGGAAAAAAGAAGATGAAACATCCTTTGTATCGACAGCATGTCGCTCTTGAACATGACACTCTTCTGCTCTCGTGTTAGGTTTGGGATATCCTCACTCATCCACTTTTTCTCCCAGGTTTGGGTGATCCATTTTTACCTCTCATTTTACTATTCCATATTGTCATCATGACCTTTAGTCCTATGTCGAGTCAGATCCTGCCACACTTCGGATTCATGTTGCCAGTGCTCAAGAGAAGTCCAATCTGTATTTATTTACCTATACACTATTTGAGTCATTGTTACAGTCTTGAAAATTATTCCACTTTATTCCTTATTTCGTGTCGATGATGGGGGATTCATCAATGCCCTCCTTTGACAGGTCACTTCCTGTCGACTTCAACTCATTATCCAAGAAGATGACTTAGAAACTCACTTTCAGTACCTTAGAGCTTGCATGCCTTAATGGAAAGTTCTTCACATCTGACGATAGGTCTTCATCATTGGATTTCGGTCGGGTGATTCCACAAGTGTTTGACTTCAATTTCATTATCACATTCACAGATTGTATTGTTGTACCTTTAGGGCCATTGCCATTATTGGTGGTTTCTCTCGTACCTATTAATGGTCTAAATCATTGACCAGTAATCAGGTGGTGTTATAGCATGTTCAACTTCAACACATTCATTCGCATGTTAGAATTCGTACTTTGATCAGGTCAGGATGGAGCGCAAGACCCTAGGTCTTATCTAATATGACTCAGGTTGCATGGAGTTATATGTTGTTCATGACTGTACACATCTTTCTACTATACAGATGGCTATGACCATACTGTGGGACTTTATATTTATGATGATCCTCGTTATCTGGATGGTTACGCCCATACCATGGATCTTTTCATATAGTCATCATCATCCAGATCACTTCATCATTGTCGTAGATTCATGTCTTGATCTCAGATATGTATATGTACACGCGTCCTTCATTTACAAGTCTCCCGACAGTGCGTGTCCTTGTCCTTGCTAGAGCTCATAAAGCATCGAAGCCATCACTGCTCGTTCTGCCTTCATTCTTTAGGGGTTATCTGTTACACAATATTTCGCCACACTTCCTGCACTTCCCTGTGACATACCTCGAACTGCCTGAAACATGACCATTATATAGTATACTCATCCATGTATACAACTCTGATCCCTCCTAAGACATTTTTTAGAAAATGCCTTGAGCTTTCCCTAAAGAAATAACTCTTAAAACCATAAAATGAGGATCATCGCTCTTATGAGGCTTAAAACAACGATGGTCGCCTGTTGCACTGTACTTGACAAATGATGGAATCACTTTGTTCCCTTGCATACCTGCGATGATCCCAAAAAGGTAATTTTACCGAAGAAGATGAGAAGCTTCGTGATATAGAAGATTCAAGAGCTGTGAGCTGGAGGTTGTTTCGCATAAATGAGGTCAAATTATCCCAACTTGGCCTCTTTTTCTTATCCATATGAGCTACCTCCTTGATATGAGGGCCTAATACTATCTTTGGAGAAGTCCTAACTCCCTTTCCTAGCCTATAAATTCATCCTCTCCCATTCCCAAATGGTTGGTCTTTGTCTATTTGCACCCTTATGCTAAGATTGTGCCTAGAGGCTATTTCAATTGACTTGGAGAATGAGTGCACGGAGATTTCTTGGCTTGGACTTGGATTACCACTCAAGGAGAGCTATCAACATCAAGGCTTTGGTTGTAAGATTCCCTTTATTTTCTAATAATACACAACTGCTGGTTCTTCTTCCCAAAATGTATATGTTCATGTATCATTTAGCTTGACATTCCTTGATCAGTTAAGTAGGTTGCTATTGGATTTGCTATTTGTTTTGGCATGCCTTTCTGTGTCTTGATCATTTGTGTAGGTGCATAAACACTGAGAGAAGCAAGAACAAGTCAGTGACACAAGCGGTTCAGGGTCCTCAATGAAGCAAATCAGAATATCATTAGAACAAGGTAGGTCATCTCCTTCGTTCTTATTTTCAATTGTAACCTAGGAAGGTGTCTAGTTGATTGTCACTTCAGTTGCTAGACCCATTCATTGGGCTAGAGGGATTGTCTCTAACCATAGAGAGGATTAACCTTGTCAACAGGGTGTTGTAACAAGGTATGAAACGCTAGGACATAGTCCTCGCTAAGATAAAGTGTTAGATTTTGTAGCATCGACTATATTCTAGTAACGAAACTTGGTGGAGAGGCTAGAATACATGAGATATCCATAACTCATAAATCATTTTTGGAAATTCCACCTAGATATGGCTTAATTATATTATTAATCTATTTTTTTAATGTTTCCTAAGTCTAAACTTAGGAAAACTAGTTAATTAATCAGAATTAATCAAGACAAGGTGAGAATTCTCTAGAAACTCACACGGATTGACTCTAATATGATCAACATCATGTCACTATATATACTATTTATCTATATATATATTAAAACATAACATATATATATAACTATATAACTTAACATAACTATATTTAACCATAACATCAGATAGCTATATACTATAGTTTCTATATATATAATATAACATGACATAGTTTTATAACTATTTAACGTAACATAACATTTATATATATATATATATATATATATATATAGAACATAACTATATAATTATATATATTTAAACTAAATTATAACTTAGTTATAACATCTTTCACATACACATATATATATATTTCATAACATAAATATATAACTAGATATATAATTTAACTCCTATATAAAATAATATAAATATAATATAATGATGATAATTGTAATAATGATGAGTTAATTAGTAATTAGTATTGAAGAGACTTGTCTAAATCGGTCATGGCCTTCCATGAAGAGGCACATGCCTAGGGTATATAAGCATGCCCACACTCCCATTTGTAATACATTTTTATTCATACATTTTAATATATATTCTTGTATCTCCATTGATATACAAGAATATATATTAAAATGTATGAATAAGAATGTGTTACAAATGAGAGTGAGGGCCTGCTTATATACCCTAGGCAGGTGCCTCTTCATGGAAGGTCATGTCCCATTTAGACATGCCTTTCCAATACTACTTTCTAATTAACTAATCATTATTAAAATTATCATCATTATTTATATTTTATATTATTTATATATATTTTATTCATAACATTTCCTTCATTCTCAAAAAGCTTTGTCCTCAAAGCTTACTAATGAAAAGGCTTGATCTTTTTTTTTTTTATTCCTAATGTCTTCTTATCTTGGAACTGTCATCTTCGTTGAAACAAGACGATATGATCCTCTAAGTGATAAACAAAATTGTCAAATTGAGAAAGAATATGACCATCCTAAATTAATCTTCTACTGAATCTTGCGATTATTCGATACTTAGTGTGAACTTCTATCACAAGACTGAATTGCACTGACGTAGTCTTCAGAACAAAAGTTCATTATTTATGATCTGAGTGATACAGAGATGCATTTTGATTGAGTTGTCTGCTCTTATGATTAGGATGTTGATAGAGTGTACTTGTGGTTTGATTTCCCTTTATCATGTATGCGGGAATATTCTGATTTACTTGGGATGTTCATTGTTTGAATTACAACATCTAAGTGTGTCTTTTCTTCAATTGGCTTGTCTTCTTCTTGAGTTGTGATATTCATTGGATTGAAATTTATTCCTTTCTCTTTGACTTGGACTTCTACATGCGATGTTTCATTCTCAATAAGTTGTACTTTGTTTTCCAATGATTATTTGTCCTTATAAAGCTTCTTAATAGTTTTTCACTATGGTGTTTAAGCCAAGAAACTTCTTCACTTTTGTTAGCAGTGATCTTGTTAATTTCTCCTTGCATATTTTGTATCACCTTTTTACTTTATTGAATAATTACTTTTGAGATATGTTGTATGTCTTCTGGCAACACTGAATCTAGATTCAAAGTAAGATATTGTAGCGTTATTTTTTTCCTTGAGTGGGAAAATGTCAAAAACTTCTTTTTCCTATTTAGGATAAAGGACCCTAGAGTTTCCATCCAGGGTGAGCCCAAAAGAATGTCACCATTGTAAAAAAAATAAGGTTTTCACAGTGAATTGTGAGATAAAAGCATAATCCTGAATACTTAGTTGTAGATTATTTATGACATATTATTTTTCATTTGTGTCAACAAAATTTGTTTCAATTATATTCGATCCAGGAATCACTAATTAGTTAGCACATTTAGGACTAACATAGTTACTGTCTTTAGTAGGATTGATATAGATTATAATATATCTTCCTGCGAGTGTTTCTTTGATTCTTAATAGTGTACCAACACATTTACTAAAGGTTTTAGGAAATATTTCATTATTGGCATCGATTTTATTAAATGCCCTTTTCGAGAAGATTATAAAATCTTCACTATTAATACTTTGTATTTTTTCCCTTTTTTATAATATATCTTCTTATGAATAAAAGCCTTTTTGTTTATTTATGACACCGTTGTAAAAAAGGTCCCTTTATGAATCTTCTCCCTTTCTTTTTAATACCTTTATGACTTAGTTAATTTTTTTTATACCCTTATTGTTGTTGTTTTTATATATATATATATACCCTTTAATTTATAACCTTCAAGAAATTTTTAATAAACATTTCTTTTTTCCTTTATAGCTTTGGTATTTCTCTTTAAAATTTAAAAGTTAAAAGCATAGTGCAAAACAAGACTATAAAGAGAAAGGTGTGACTAGATTGTGTTGTTGTGTTGTTTGATTTACCTGTACAAATCAAAAGGTGGTTATGGTACCAACTAGCAGGCACAAAAATGGTAAACAAAAGTTTGCAGTGTATGGATGGCGACATACAATGAAGTAGAGTGTGTGGTGCTTGGGAGCAACCAACTCGGTAATAGTATGATGATGGAGTACACAAGGCAACAGAAATCTTTGTGTGGCCTACGACAAAAGGCTATGGTGATGGAAAGCAGACACAGGAAATTGCAGACAAAATAGCAAGCATTTGACAATGGTAGAGGCTATGATTGACTTCAATGGAGGTGAACAAGATAATTGTTGTAGATAGTTATTTGGTCGAAAACACTATTAACCTAGCCACAAATTGTTGCGGTGTTAGTTGTGGCATCTTCTGATGAGATGACTACAATAGATGTGAGTTGCTTTCGGTTGCACAAAGTCAACAACGGGTGGTCGAGCAAAGTCAAATCAGGAAGGCAATGGCGATGGAAGGTGGGCCCGTCGAGCCATCGATCGAGTGATTGGGCCGCAGTAGGGATGGTAGCAATGGAGATTTGTCAGGGAAGAATCTAGGCTGTTGGATTTTATAGCCACGACGACCATAGGTAATTTTTATATAATTTCTTTTTTAAATAAATATATATATATATATTTCATTAAAGTGTTTCACTATAAGAATTTGGAATTTCTCCATATCGTCATTTAAGCCTCTGCCAATTAAAAAAAATTATTATAATTATAATTATATATATATATTAAGAATTTGGAATTTCTCTTATATCGTCATATTAAGTCTCTGGCTATTAAAAAAAATTATTATATAAAGGAAATTATAATAAAAATAAGGATAAATAAAAAGTCAGTTTTTTTTAGAAAAAGCAGGAGAGAAAAAATAAAATAAAATAAATAGATTTTTTTTTAATATAAAAAATAAAGTCGTAGTAATTGCGCATATGTCAGGGGTATTCTAGCCAAAGTTCACAGGTTAGGCCATGTATGCAATAACATTTAATATATTGCATATGGAACTCTAAGAAGTCAAGGTTGAAAAGAGTTGTGATGATGTGTGAATTAAAAGGAACAAGTGCCAAGTATGATTCATAATACCTAGGATCATTTTGGATTTCTAATAATAATAATAATATCTATTTTTAAGGTCACAGCCAAGCGAGACACTAAATTGGTGTATAAGACTCCCTTGTTTCTGGGACCAGGGACCCACCTCCATGCAACGATTTGACTCCTAAGTCTACGAAGGCATACATACTCTACCCCCTCTAGTTTTGAACTTGTGACCTCTTAGGAAGAAACACATGCTCTTAACCATTAGGCCCACTCAAGCTCTAAGAGTGTTTTCTTTGAAAAATCAACAATGAGTGAATGTACCAACACTTTCACACGAAAAAGAAAATAAAAGACGTTATAAAGGCTATATTTCAAATGGTGTGTTGGAGAGCTAGTTTGGTAATAATATATCACAAGTTGTGGATTAAATATTATATTAAGGTGTTCCCACGAGAAATGGAGCGATGACATTATGACAAAGGTTGCCAAGAAATTGTGATAAAAACGCATTGAAAGACTTGTATCGACGCCATCAAAGGTACACCAAACACACCAAACTAGGTGATACTTCAACGCATTTAAATAATGTGACTAGACCATAAATTATGTGCAAGATTATGCGACAAAGAGGAAAGAGAAAAGGTGTTGAGATGTCAAAGTAGCGCGATAAATTATGGTTAAACACATGCGCTCAAAGAAAAGATATACGTAACAAACGACTGCATGCAACCTTATAAAAAACGACATGATGGAATCATTTGAAAAACCAGGCAGGATATAAAGTATTAGTGCATGATGGATGCGCAAGGATATACATATATACAGTGTGATGAAAGAGATACAACGCTGGTGCATTAAATGTATGATAAAGCTGTGTTGAATTTTTGCATGTGAAACCCAATCTATATAAATACGTTGAAAAGAAGTGAGTATCCGCCATCAAAGGGTGAAATGAAAACCATTCCTACACAAAAGAAAAATTTTGTTGCAGAGATAGGATAACAATAAATATAATGCATCAGAGGGAATATTACAAGTGTGTTCAAAGCAAGACACATAACGCAGCAAGGAATAATTAAACAAACAATGCTTTGAAAGGCCATAATTAATTTTTTGCGTTGAAATAATGTGTACACCTGCCATTGAAAAGAAATGTAAAAGGGATGTCAGATATAAAAGTGGCCTTGAGGATTCACTTAACAACGCCATGTTGAGGTTTACATGGTAAAACATACACCAGCCTTGCCAATGCAATGCGATACAAACAATGCGATGAGGCTAAATAAAGGTAGTGATAAGTTCATTTAAAGGCTAAGTTGTGATACCATGAAGATATCAAACGTTGTTGGGCTCTCGTTATCACCACATTGCCATTAAACCAACGCACCGACATCATTGTTGAATCATTATCAAGCAATGTGGTGAGAAGATCAAGTGCTTCCTACTGAAGGTCATATATCTCGATAATACAAGCCAGGTCTGTTAAAAAGAATTTGACCAACGCTGCGCGAAAAAATATAAATTGTTTATTGTCGAGGGATACATATTACTAATTACAAATGGAATATGTTAAAATGCAGTAAGTGATCAGTAAATGAAAAGCAAGATATGAATAAAAACACTGAGTAATTTAAAATCATTAGAGCTAAGAATAATTGAACAAATTTATAAGAAATTGAAAAAGAAAATTAGAATAGAATGAATTTGATTATCCAATATTGGTTTTAGAATCAATACATAAAGCAATTAAGTTAACCTTAGTTGTACATATAATGATTATGGATAATTAAAGCTAACTGAAACTAAGTGTATTTTATGTTGTGTTAATGTGCACATGCACCACAATCAAGCAATAGAGTTAACTAACTAAAGTCAAGTGCACACCATATGTAAATACTCGGGTTAACTAACTAAAGCTAAGTGCACACCACATGTAGGCACTCGAGTTAGCTAACTAAAGCCAAGTGCACATCACCTGCAATAATTAGAATTGAACTGAAGCTAATTGAGGCTAACTAGGTGCATTTATACCAACACTACCCCTTAATCATAACTTAGGTGAGTGTTATACAAAATGAATGAGTCCTGGAAACAAGGCCTTTTTATGTACCCATATACAATGCATGAAAAGAGGAAAGAGGAAAAACCCAGTGGGAAGAAAAACCCCCCTCAAAATATGATACAAAAAGTAGAGAAAAGACAACTTCTAGGCATTTGTGTCCTTCACGCTAAGACGATCTTGCAGAAATCGAAACTTTTGCTCAGTGAAAGTTAGTGAATATATCAACAGTCTTCTTGGAACTAGGACAATACTAAAGGTTGATGATCCCATCATGAATTAGTTCTCTAATGAAGTGCATGTGGATCTCAATATGTTTGGTTTGTAGTCATTGCATTAGATCTCTGCAAAACTTTAGCATACTTTGATTATCACACCGGATGAGAGTTAGACGATAGACACTAATACTAAGCTCAGATAAGAAATGTTGTAGCCAAACGACCTGAATAGTGGCATTGACTGCTCCTCTGTACTTGGCCTCTGCTGATGATAAAGCAATGGCAGCCTACTTCTTACTTGACCAACAAATTAGGCCGGATTCCAAACTAAGTACATAACCGAAGATGGAATTGTGATCAGTGTTGTCACCAGCCCAAGCTAAACCTGTGAACCAAATGAGATCCAAAGAATAATTTACCACATAATGAATCCCATAGGTGATTGCCCCTTGTACATATCGAAGGATGCACTTTGCATCTTTCCAATGTAACTCATGTGGCTCCTGCATGTATCTGGAAACTGCCCCTATGGCATGTGAGAAATCAGGATGGGAGTGAGTGAGATAAAGAAGACTTCCCACAAGCTTACGGTACAATGTACAATCAACCAATGGTGTGTCCTTTCCATTCTCGAGCTTTATCCCTGATAAGAAATGTGTGGCTATTGGCTTGCAATCACTCATGTGAAATCGTGCCAAAAGATATTTAACATATTTTGGTTGAGAAATAGTAATCCCAAAACCACTCTGATTGATCTCTAGTCAAAGGAAGAAATTTAGCAAGCCCATGTCTTTCATAGAAAACCGCTAATGCAATGCAATTTTAATCTCAGCAATGGCAAAAGTTGAACTACCTATTATCAAAAGATCTTCGACGTATAGTATTATGATCAACAAGGAGTCAATTTTCTTCAAAAAATAAACATTGGAATCAGATTTGTAGTGCACAAAATTTTGAGATAACAAATAGGAATCCATATTTGCATACTACGCTCTAGGTTCTTGCTTGAAGCCATAGAGAGACTTCTTTAATTTACATACCAAAGATGAATTTTGCACATATCCCCGTGGCTACTCCATGTATATTTCCTCCTCGAGATCACTATGAAGAAAGACATTCTTCACATCCATATGATGCATCTCCCATTCTCTTGTTGTTGCAATGGAGAGAGATAGCCGAATGGAATCCATTTTTGCCACTCGAGAAAAAGTCTCATCATAGTCAACACCATGTACCTACTAAAAACCTTTCGCCACCAACTATGAATTATATTGAATAACTTGGCCATCTGTTGCTTTCTTGGTCGAGAAGACCCACGTACACCTCACAAGTTTATGACTGGAAGGTAGCAGAACCAGATCCCAAGTGTGGTTCCCATTCAGGATGCCCAACTGTTTCTACATAAGTCTATGGATCAGATACATGCATCATAGAAGCGTGCAAGGGCATGCATGGCTCCATAGCTAAGAGTGCTTGTGGATCTTCCTCAAACTCAGGTATAGTGGTAGGATCATCTAGGAGATCACTCATGCTACACCATTTTTATGTTGAAAGTGGTCAAGAATATTCTGAACTACATGAGGAAGTATGATCTCGATGTTCAACAATTGGTGGTCCAATACATGCCACAAGAAAATTCTCATCTAGATCATAATTTTGATCTGAAGTATCATTTGCATACTCAACAATTAATGGTGAGGGCAACTTTGTAACAGGTTTATTTGGTGGTGCATGCAAAGAATCTTCTTCAAACTTTACACTCCTTTCGATAAAGAGCACTTCAGTGTTGATATCAAGCAATATGTACCCTTTAACTTCATAAGAATATCTAAAAAACATGTATTCCTTACTCTGAGACTCCAAGTCCTTTCTCTTGTTTGTAGGAATGTGGGCCCATGCTCGAGATTCGAAAATGCATAAATGACTAACTTCAGGTTGCATGCCAGTCTAAGCCTCAAAAATATGTTTTTCCAGTAACAAATTTATGAGGAGATCTATTATGGATGTATGAGGAACAATTGATAGCTTCAACCCACAATTTTGATGGAAGAGATCTTGCATGCAACATGCAATTGGCCATCTCTTTGAAAGATCTATTCTTCCTTTCGACCACCCCATTTTGTTACAAAGTGTAAGGAATTGCATGTATTCCTACTTCATTACAAATGTTCTTGATATATTTGTTGACATATTCCTTCCCATTATCTATGTGAAGTACCTTGATGCATTTCCCAGACTGATTTTCTGCATCTGCTTTGAATATATTTAGATGTTGAAAAACTCCAAACTTGAGTTTCAAGAAGTAAACCCAACTAAATCTCGTGTAATCATCTATAAATGACAACACATATATTGCTTTACTCATTGAAAGTATTGGAAATGGAGCCGTGATGTCACTATGTACAAGCTCCAAAGGTGAATAGGGTCTCCATGCATGCCCCTTCTTAAAATTGTCTTGTGGATGCTTTCCAAGAGCACATCCATTACAAACACCATTTGAAAATTCAATGGTCGGCAATCCTTTAACCATCCCTTGCTTGCTAATTTGTTACATATATCTAAAATTCAAGTGCCCAAATATCTCATGCCAAACCCCACTTTCTTCATTTTCATGCACAAGTAGCAAAATAGAATCTGATTGAGGAACAAAATTAGAAAATGAATACACACGAGATTGATCATTTACCTTGCAAGATGCAATCTTCAAGTTGGTTTGCATACCATAAATTCTCACAGAATCAGGGGTAAATTCTACTTCCCTTATGATGCTTGTTTGTGTCATCTAATACAATGAAAGAAGATTCATAGAAAGCCTTGGAATATGAAAGACATTCACAAAACTTCCATCTTCGAATTGCACTCTTCCTTGTCTAGTTGCTCCAACTGCAAAATTGTCCCCCATGAGAATAGGAGGTCCCAAGTATGCATGTAGAGAAGAAAAAGATTCCTTTGAAGAAGCCATATTATGCAAAGCTCCTGAATGGATGATCCATTCTTGTGGTGTAGAATGAAGGGAAATCAAAGCATGACCATTACCCCTTGTTTCTGATGGTTTTTTCTCCATCTTCTTCCTGGCGCTTTCTGGAATGTGGTGACAAAGATTATTTTGCTAAAGAGTCTTTTCCATAAGATCAATAGTCTTTTGCATGAAAGAGGATTCAGGATGATAACCTCTATTACAATAAGGACACTTGGAGTTTCCTTTCTTTCCCTTATTACCCTTGGAGCTAGAAGAATCATCTCGAGGTTTTGGATTTCCTCCCTTTCTTGGATTTGGATCTCTTGCCTTTCCTTTGCCTTTGGATTGCTAATTTAGTTTCGAGTTAGACATTCCTTTCTCATGAATAGCAAGTGCATGTGCATTTGGAGACTTTAATGAACCCATTTTGATGAGATTATCATTCTCATGAATGAGAGACTCAATAAATGCATCAAGTTTGGGCATTTTCCATTTATCTCCAGTTGCAAGTCTAACTGTATGAAATGTGGAAACGAAAAAAACATATTCAAGGCTTAATTTAGACAAAATAGAAAGGATCAATTGACCTTCCTGTTTGGATTTTATTGATCCCACATTCATGTAATTTTAGAAGAAATGATTTGAATTTCATAAGGAAATCTTGAATGTTCTCAAAGCTATTTGCATCTACGAAATTTTGCTCATTTTCGATAATATGAGCCCGCATCTCATCCCGCTTTCCAAATAAATTCTCCTAGATTTCCTAGACCTCATTCAGAGTGTTGCATGTGTCCATATGGAAATGCAATGCTAGAGATATGGAAAACAATGGAAGACCAAAAGCCTTGCCAATCATGTTGAAGTATTTGGATTTTTCAATGGCGGAATTTGGTTCAACTTCCATTTTCATAACTATCTGATACAAACCTTTGCCTCTAAGGTGAAGAAAAATATTTTGCTTCCGTTGGAAGTATTTATACAAAGTAAGTTTAGATGAAGATGAGAACTCCATTCTTTTACATTGTAGTTGTAGTAACAATTGCGACAATTCTCCAATATTTTGATTTGTAAATCAAATCTCTAAACAATTTCCAATTCTTTGATCTTCAAACCTGCAAAATATTGTTCATGCACCTTCTCCAAGCCCATGTAGCTCTAATACCATGTAAAATTATTAGAGCACAAATACGGATCTAGATGAAGAATTTCACAAACTTGCAAGAAATTGAAAAATAAAATTAGAATCAAGAATGAATTTGATTACCCAATATTGGTTTTATAATCAATACATAAAGCAACTAAGTTAAGCTTGGTTGTACATGCAATAACTATGGATAATTAAAGCTGACTGAAGCTAAGTGTGTTTTATGTTCTGTTAATGTTCAAATGCACCACATGCAAGCACTAGAGTTAACTAATTAAATATAGGTGCACACCACAGGTAATCACTCAAGTTAACTAACTAAAACCAAGTGCACATCACATGAGATAACTAGAGTTGAACTAAAGCTAACTAAGGCTAACTAGGTGCATGTACACCAACAAGAAATAAAGGATAATGTCAATATTTCATGTGATTAAGATGTTAAATAATCCATGCGATCAATGCATATTAAAATGGTTTCTATGTCAAAGAACATCATAACATCATAATATTGTGACAAAAACTATATTAAGCATTAAAGCTTCATAATGATATTTTTTTCCATACATGCAAAGGCCATGTTAATGCGATAACAAGTATGTTGGAACCATTCCAAGCAATGTGTTAATATTTCAAATGTTGTGTTCACCCATTTAAACAATCCATGGACACCTTGTTGTGCTGAAAGGATGCGAAGGAATATGATAACAATGTTGTCATTAGGCATATATCAGTGCCACAATAACTATATACTCACCATCGCAAAGATCATATATCCAACATTATGATAGAAATTTTTGGCACATGCAATATGACAAAGATTATTTTAAGAATGTGATAAATGCTATGAGCATGAAATAAGGCCATACAGAAATTACAATGAAATGTAATCAAGTGATGCAAGAGGTCGATGTTTAATACAATGAACAAGGTGATTGAATTATATTAATGTTGTGTATAATAATGTGATAAGAACAAAAGTGATGTGATGAGAAGCCAATGCATCAATGTATACATGCGATTAGTGCAAGAATAATGTAGACAATGACAATAACCGCTATAATAAGAAACCATAGTAGTTGCACACACCAGTAAACGAACCATAGTCACAATCACATGTTGTTAGCATAAAGATTAAAGTCTACATTACTAAGGTGCACCACATTGAAAAGAAGCACTAACATGCTAATGTTGTCACAACTACACAACATAGAGAAAAAATCTTGAACTCTCCTAATACTAAAATCCTCACCCACCCCCGCCCACTGATTGTTATCTTCACACCCATTCTCACTACCATCCATCCCAAAAGTATGATTTTCTCAACACTCTCATCACGTGTGCCTTTAAAATATTTGTTCACTAATCTCTTCCCTCTTTGAAAGTCCACCTGTTCCAACCTTTTAGAGCTAATGGATATACCTCTTCTTAGATTAATGAAGCATTTAGGTCCTTTTCTAATCCCAATTATCGTCACCATGTTTCCTCTCCTCCTCAAGGCCAAGCCTCTCTCACTTACATAAAAGGGACCATTGACCTCATTGCTATAATATCATTAAAAAGTAAAATTAAGATCATTTAAAACCAAATAAAACTTTAAAATTGATGTTCAGGTCAGCCAAAGATGAGTTTGACCCCATGCTAAGTTTAGGGGTTTAGTAGATTCCTTGATCATGTGGGAAGACATACATTGGCCAAACTAAGTGTCCCTTCAAATCTCACCTTAAAAAGCATATTGTTGATACCAATCATAATTTCCTCTTGAAGTTGGCTATTGTTGAACACTCGTTTGGTTATAAACATTTGGTTTTCTTTAATCAATTCAGAATCCTTGCCTCTATCTCGTTTTACAACTCCCAAATCATTAAGGAATCTCTCAAAATACAAAAACATCACAACAAATTTAATGTAGAAGATTGTTATAAATTAATTAATTCTTGGAATCCCTTTATCCAACACCACTGAGTATCCCCCCCCCCCCCCATTAGTCTCAATTTCCCCTTCCCTGCCCATCCCCACCACCCCCACCCCCGCCCCCCCCGCCTGCCCCCCCCCCCTTTCTTTTCCTCTAACTCCCTCCTTATGCTTGATCTCCTTTTCTTTTACTCCATTCTTATGTGTGCCCCCCTTTCTTTTATTATGCTCCATCCTTATAATTGATCTCTTCTTCCTTATTTTAATCCATTGATCTCATAATCTCTTATTTTATCCTCTTCCCCTCTCTCTATTTCCTTTTCAATCCTCCACTCCCTTTTTCTAACCATAAATTCCCCAATTCTTAAATTAAATTTATAATTGAGCCGAGAGGCTCATTCTACACCCAATATTATGTGTAAGGGTGTCCATCTGTCATCAAAATTGAAATTTTTCTCATGTCGACCAAAATAAAATTTAAAAAAAATCTAAAAATAAAAAAAATTAAATAACTATACAATACATTTAAATAAGGTCAGCTCATAAAAAAATCACTAAAAAAATGGACCCTTCGGCTCATTAGATGAGATTAAGATGGATCTATGTTGTATTAAAATGAATAATAAGATAAAATTAATTATTTATCCTTGCTCCATTCTTGAAAAAAAAAAGGAAGAGAATAAATTCCTATATCTATTTTCTCTCTCCTTCATTCTTGTTAGATATTATTATTCTTATTTAAATTACCAGATATATGTTTATTAATTAAAGTCTTTCGCCGTAATTCTTTTCTCATTATTTTTATGTTTAATTAATTTAATTCCCTTTTAATATTTAATTAATTTAAACCCTTTTTTTCTTCTCTTTTATTATTTAATCACTTTTATTGATTATTTCCTTTAACCTTATTCTCTTAACGACTATGTTATTAATTTACTATTATTTTTTAACAATTAATAGGTAAATTTCCCTTTATTTAAGGGTTCAAAGCACTCATTTGTAATCATTCAGTTCTCTGGTTCCTGATGATTGGTGGACTCTCCACCTGAAATGTTGGACATGATCTAGAATCGAACACATAGTGTTATCTAGAAAATTCTCTCATCTATCAAAATATTAACAAACAAAGAAAAAGAGGATAATTAATTTAACTTGATCAACATAATAGTGCCAAATAAGTTGATTTTACTCTCATTCACATATTTGTGTGAAAAGGGATAATATATCTCTCAATCAATACAATTTTTTTCCAAATAATTTACATAGTAAGTAGAGCTAATAGAGAGACATGCATATTCCTCTTTCTCATGAACAAGTTACACACTCTAGAAATAATACATACATAGAACGATAAGCAGTTCTATAGATTGTTAATTTGAATGTAAGAATAGTAAGAAAAAATTAAAGAATGAAAAGGAAGCAAGTGAAGTACTCACTATCTCCAAGGGTTTGACCTTCAAAGTTATTAGCTTCCAAGGTTGAAATTTTTTTATTTTCTAAATCTATTGTTCAAGGAAGGAACTAAGAGTCAAAGTCTCTTAGTAGTGTGAAATTATTAGTAGATTTTTTGTGATTCCACAAGGAAACCCAACAAATTTTAAAATAATTGAAATGAACCTCAAATTGGTTGAAAATAAGGACAAATGCAAACATGATCAACATTGTGGTCAATTTGTTAGCAAATGGGTTTCTTAAAACTACAACATTATAAGTACAAAATTCTCAAATGCAAGGGGACAAAGAATGTGGCCCTGGCTACTATGGGCCTTATAAAATATTGGAAAGGGTGGGGTAGGTTGCATATACTTTGGAGCAATTTGGAAAAACTAAAAATCAAGAATAGATTAACAATGATCAACTAATAGAAAATTTGAAAAAACTTGAGGAAAAAATGGAATAGCCTACAACATCTCAACACAATGTTGTAAATGAAGGCCAAACCAATCTATAAAAATATAACTCAAAATTTGGAAACTATTGTACCAGGTCATGCATCAAACCCCTAAAAGGGAGAGTAATGACACACAAAGATTGGTTAGTCTTCCTAGTTAAGGGTTTCTAGGCTAAAATATCTAGTTATTGTGCCTATCTTTATGTGTTTTCTATTGTGTAGTCTCTTCTTTAACCCTTTTTTGTAAAGGTTTATGGTAATTGAGTCTATATTTTGGTTCCTTTTTTCACTCAAATTTTGGTCTAAGAGTGGGATATTTGGTATCTTAGTGCCCAACAAGTGGATATCAAAGTTTAGTAGGACCAAAAATTTGTTGGTAACATCACCAATACAAAACAATCTCATCTTATTTCTTACAAAGATCACCTAAGCATATACGATGTAGTGGAAGCTACCAAATTTGACCTTCCTTAGGAACTTGATATAACTTGTCAAATAACTAGTTGCTACTTATCATTTTTCCCCATTATCATGGTTACATGGAGTTAATGGTGTTCAATTTGTGACTTCTGGAGGTAATGATGCTCACTAGTACTTGACAACTTACTTATAGTTTTGATTCAATTCCTGTGGCAAGGCACCTCATCAAGGTCAAAGGAACAAATCAAAGAACAAAACTCAAAAGAACAAAAAAATCAAATTGCATCTCTTAATGAAGATGCATGATTTCATGCAAGGGTGCAGCATCATCGTGACAATAAAATAGGAATCAAATTGTTTCTTATTAACTTTTTAGGCATCATGAGAAGGAGTGACATATGTTTGGTCAAGAAGTAGAAATAATCTATTAACCATTACCCTTAAAATGATGAAAGAATGTGTGGGGAAAGACCACAATACCATAATATATGCAGATCTAAGATCACTAAATTCCAATAGACCCTAGCTAGCAAGGGCACCCTTGATGGGCTACATTAAGTCAAAAATGGCATGGGAGTGGATGAAAACAATTATTTTGTGCCTTGCAAACAACATCACATGCACTGGCTAGCAAATTGAAACTGAGAAAGCCTTCTACACTAAAGAAACTATGTTGTGGCAGGAAATAAAGATCATCATGGATTTTTACGATTACACACAAAACATTGAAACTGATATGAAAAGAAAATTGATATCAGTTATGCCATATCGTGACAGGATAGATAGTACCTCCTACCAAGAACTATTGTACCTCAAGAGAGACTATGAAGCGCAACTATCTTATTAACCATTGCCCATCAAATGTTGAAAGGGTGTTTGATGAAAGATCACACCCGCACAGGATATGCATATCTAAGATCGTTGAAGTCCAACAGACCTTAGCTAGCAAGAGCACCCTTGATGTGCCACAACAAGTTAGTGATGGCATGAGAGTGGCAAAAAAGGTTTTTTTTTTTTTTTTTCCTTGCAAAGAAAATCACACACACCAACAGGAAAATTGACACTGAGAAAGCCTTATGCAAGTGGCACATTTTGAAGGTGATTTCAATCAAATCCATATTGGTTATTGAATTATTTGTTTCATTACTTATTATTTAATTATTTTAGGTTATAATTTAATGCAATTTAGTGAGATATTTAAGGGATAAATGGTTTTCATGTAATTTTTTTTTTTTAGATGAGGTTTTTTATTGTGAAAACATAACGACATGAATGAAATTTATTAGTTTTTTTCCATGTTTGAGCTTATCTTTATTTAACATAAAATAAAATTAAAAACTAAAGACATGTTTTTTTTTTTTAAGAATTGAATTTGGAAAGTGATTTTAATTAGAATGAGTTAAACCAAGATTTAGAAGGATATATTCTATCTAATCCATAAAAGTATGGACTAAGAGCCTTTCCATTTCACTAGGAAATATTTTAATTAATAAGACAATGTCCTTGTGGTTTCTTCAAGTTCTTCTAGAGAAAGACATTGAAAAGACTAGCAACTTGTGTCTCTTACTGCATTGTTGTGTAAGCTTGAACATAAACCTTGAGTGATGATAATCAAACTAGCTTATATTAACACTTCCAGTACCTGCTCATTACTCAGTGACACAAAGAAATTCTTTAACACATCAAATATGTATATAAAGGTATGCAATTCTCTTTCCGACCAATATATAAATATCAATAGCACAACACTCTTAGATAAATAATGTACCTGGTTTCAAAATAAAATATGGATTTAAGGCTAAATCTAATCTACCAATCCAAAAAAGGATGAATTTTTACTCAAGACTTTGGAGCAATACATATATAAAGTGTGATGAAAGAGATACAACGCTGGTGCATTAAATGTATGATAAAGCTGTGTTGAATTTTTGCATGTGAAACCCAATTTACATAAATGCGTTGAAAAGAAGTGAGTATCGGCCATCAAAGGCTACACAAAAGAAAAATTTTGTTGCAGAGATAGGATAACAATAAATATAATGCATCAGAGGGAATATTACAAGTGCGTTCAAAGCAAGACACATAACACAACAAGGAATAATTAAACAAACAATGCTTTGAAAGGCCATAATTATTTTTTTTGCGTTGAAATAATGTATACACCTGCCATTGAAAAGAAATGTAAAAGGGATGTCAGATATAAAAGTGGCCTTGAGGATTCACTTAACAACGCCATGTTGAGGTTTACATGGTAAAACATACACCAGCCTTGCCAATGCAATGCGATACAAACAATGCGATGAGGCTAAATAAAGGTAGTGATAAGTTCATTTAAAGGCTAAGTTGTGATACCATGAAGATATCAAACGTTGTTGGGCTCTCGTTATCACCACATTGCCATTAAACCAACGCACCGACATCATTGTTGAATCATTATCAAGCAATGTGGTGAGAAGATCAAGTGCTTCCAACTGAAGGTCATATATATCGATGATACAAGCCAGGTCTGTTAAAAAGAATTTGACCAACGCTGCGCGAAGAAATATGAATTGTTTGTTGTCGAGGGATACATATTACTAAATACAAATGGAATATGTTAAAATGCAGTAAGTAATCAGTAAATGAAAAGCAAGATATGAATAAAAACACTGAGTAATTTAAAATCATTAGAGCTAAGAACAATTGAACAAATTCATAAGAAATTGAAAAAGAAAATTAGAATTGAGAATGAATTTGATTATCCAATATTGGTTTTAGAATCAATACATAAAGCAACTAAGTTAACCTTAGTTGTACATATAATAATTATGGATAATTAAAGCTAACTGAAACTAAGTGTGTTTTATGTTGTGTTAATGTGCACATGCACCACAATCAAGCAATAGAGTTAACTAACTAAAGTCAAGTGCACACCATATGTAAATACTCGAGTTAACTAACTAAAGCTAAGTGCACACCACATGTAGGCACTCGAGTTAGCTAACTAAAGCCAAGTGCACATCACATGCAATAATTAGAATTGAACTGAAGCTAATTGAGGCTAACTAGGTGCATGTATACCAACACTACCCCTTAATCATAACTTAGGTGAGCGTTATACAAAATGAATGAGTCCTGGAAACAAGGCCTTTTTATGTACCCATATACAATGCATGAAAAGAGGAAAGAGGGAAAACCCAGTGGGAAGAAAAACCCCCTCAAAATATAATACAAAAAGTAGAGAAAAGACAACTTCTAGGCATTCGTGTCCTTCACCCTGAGACGATCTTGCAGAAATCGAAACTTTTGCTCAGTGAAAGTCAGTGAATATATCAACAGTCTTCTTGGAATTAGGACAATACTAAAGATTGATGATCCCACCATGAATTAGTTCTCTAATGAAGTGCATGTGGATCTCAATATGTTTGGTTTGTAGTCACTGCACTAGATCTCTGCAAAACTTTAGCATACTTTGATTATCACACCAGATGAGAGTTAGACGATAGACATTGATACTAAGCTCACATAAGAAATGTTGTAGCCAAACGGCCTGAATAGTGGCATTGACTGCTCCTCTGTACTTGGCCTCTGTTGATGATAAAGCAATGGCAGCCTGCTTCTTGTTTGACCAACAAATTAGGTCGGATTCCAAACTAAGTACATAACCGGAGATGGAACTGTGATCAGTGTTGTCACCAACCCAAGCTGAATCTGTGAACCTAATGAGATCCAAAGAATAATTTACTACATAATGAATCTCATAGGTGATTTCCCCTTGTACATATCGAAGGATACACTTTGCATCTTTCCAATGTAACTCATGTGGCTGCCGCATGTATCTGGAAACTGCCCCTATGGCATGTGAGAAATCAGGATGGGAGTGAGTGAGATAAAGAAAACTTCCCACAAGCTTACGGTACAATGTACAATCAACCAATGGTGTGTCTTTTCCATTCTCGAGCTTTATCCCTGATAAGAAAGGTGTGGCTATTGGCTTGCAATCACTCATGTGAAATCGTGCCAAAAGATATTTAGCATATTTTGGTTGAGAAATAGTAATCCTAGAACCACTCCGATTGATCTCTAGTCAAAGGAAGAAATTTAGCAAGCCCATGTCTTTCATAGAAAATCGCTATTGCAATGCAATTTTAATCTCAACAATGGCAGAAGCTGAACTACCTGTTATCAAAAGATCTTCTACGTATATTACTATGATCAACAAGGAGTCAATTTTCTTCAAAAAATAAACATTGGAATCAGATTTGTAGTGCACAAAATTTTGAGATAACAAATAGGAATCCATATTTGCATACTACGCTCTAGGTTCTTTCTTGAAGCCATAGAGAGACTTCTTTAGTTTACATACCAAAGATGAATTTTGCACATATCCCTATGGCTACTCCATGTTTATTTCCTCCTCGAGATCACTATGAAGAAAGACATTCTTCACATCCATATGATGCATCTCCCATCCTCTTGCTGTTGCAATGGAGAGAGATAGCCGAATGGAATCCATTTTTGCCACTGGAGAAAAAGTCTCATCATAGTCAACACCATGTACCTGCTGAAAACCATTCACCACCAACTGTGAATTATATTGAATAACTTGGCCATTTGTTGCTTTCTTGGTCCAGAAGACCCACTTACACCTCACAAGTTTATGATTGGAAGGTAGCAGAACCAGATCCCAAGTGTGGTTCCCATTCAGGATGCCCAATTGTTTCTGCATAAGTTTGTGGATCAGATACATGCATCAGAGAAGTGTGCATGGGCATGCATGGCTCCATAGCTAAGAGTGCTTGTGGATCTTCCTCAAACTAAGGTTTAGTGGTAGGATCATCTAGGAGATCACTCATGCTACGCCATTTTTGTGTTGAAAGTGGTCAAGAATATTCCGAACTACATGAGGAAGTATGATCTAGATGTTCAACAACTGGTGGTCCAATACATGCCACAAGAAAATTCTCATCTAGATCAGAATTCTGATCTGAAGTATCATCTGCATACTCAACAATTAATGGTGAGGGCAACTTTGTAACATGTTTATGTGGTGGTGCATGCAAAGCATCTTCTTCAAACTTTACACTCCTTTCGATAAAGAGCACTTTAGTGTTGATATCAAGCAATATGTACCCTTTAACTTCATAAGAATATCTAACAAACATGTATTCCTTACTCCGAGGCTCCAAAGCCTTTCTCTTCTTTGTAGGAATGCGGGCCCATGCTCGAGATCCGAAAATGCAGAAATGACTGACTTCGGGTTGCATGCCAGTCTAAGCCTCAAAAATGTGTTTTTCCAGTAACAAATTTATGAGGAGATCTATTATGGATGTATGAGGCACAATTGATAGCTTCAACCCACAATTTTGATGGAAGAGATCTTGCATGCAACATGCAATTGGCCATCTCTTTCAAAGACCAATTCTTCCTTTCAACCACCCCATTTTGTTACAAAGTGTAAGGAATTGCATGTTGCAACTGTATTCCTGCTTCATTACAAAGATTCTTGATATATTTGTTGACATATTCTTTCCCATTATCTGTGTGAATTACCTTGATGCGTTTCCCAGACTGATTTTCTGCATGTGCTTTGAATATATTTAGATGTTGAAAAACTCCAGACTTGAGTTTCAAGAAGTAAACCCAACTGAATCTCGTGTAATAATCTATAAATGACAACACATATATTGCTTTAATCATTGAAAGTATTGGAAATGGAGCCATGATATCACTATGTACAAGCTCCAAAGGTGAATAGGGTCTCCATGCATGCCCCTTCTTGAAATTGTCTTGTGAATGCTTTCCAAGAGCACATCCATTACAAACACCATTTGAAAATTCAATGGTCGGCAATCCTTTAACCATCCCTTGCTTGCTAATTTGTTGCATATATTTGAAATTCAAGTGCCCAAATATCTCATGCCAAATCCCACTTTCTTCATTTTCATGCATAAGTAGCAAAATAGAATCTGATTGAGGAACAAAATTAGAAAATGAATACACACGAGATTGATCATTTACCTTGCAAGATGCAATCTTCAAGTTGGTTTGCATACCATAAATTATCACAGAATTAGGGGTAAATTCCACTTTCCTTCTGATGCTTGTGTGTGTCATCTAATACAATGAAAGAAGATTCATAGAAAGCCTTGGAATATGAAAGACATTCACAAAAATTCCATCTTCGAATTGCACTCTTCCTTGTCCAGTTGCTCCAACTACAAAATTGTCCCCCATGAGAATAGGAGGTCCCAAGTATGCATGCAGAGAAGAAAATGATTCCTTTGAAGAAGCCATATTATGCAAAGCTCCTAAATCGATGATCCATTCTTGTGGTGTAGAATGAAGGGAAATCAAAGCATGACCATTACCCCTTGTTTCTGATGGTTTTTTCTCCATCTTCTTCTTGGCACTTTCTGGAATGGGATGACAATGATTATTTTGCTAAAGAGTCTTTTCCATCAGATCAATAGTCTTCTGCATGAAAGAGGATCCAGGATGATAACCTCTATTACAATAAGGACACTTGGAGTTTCCTTTCTTTCCCTTATTACCCTTGGAGCTAGAAGAATCATCTCGAGGTTTTGGATTTCCTCCCTTTCTTGGATTTGGATCTCTTGCCTTTCCTTTGCCTTTGGATTGCTAATTTGGTTTCGAGTTAAACATTCCTTTCTCATGAATAGCAAGTTCATGTGCATTTGGAGACTTTAATGAACCCATTTTGATGAGATTATCATTCTCATGAATGAGAGACTCAATAAATGCATCAAGTTTGGGCATTTTCCATTTATCTCCAGTTGCAAGTCTAACTGTATGAAATGTGGAAACGAAAAAAACATATTCAAGGCTTAATTTAGACAAAATAGAAAGGATCAATTGACCTTCCTGTTTGGATTTTATTGATCCCACATTCATGTAATTTTAGAAGAAATGATTTGAATTTCATAAGGAAATCTTGAATGTTCTCAAAGCTATTTGCATCTACGAAATTTTGCTCATTTTCGATAATATGAGCCCGCATCTCATCCCGCTTTCCAAATAAATTCTCCTAGATTTCCTAGACCTCATTCAGAGTGTTGCATGTGTCCATATGGAAATGCAATGCTAGAGATATGGAAAACAATGGAAGACCAAAAGCCTTGCCAATCATGTTGAAGTATTTGGATTTTTCAATGGCGGAATTTGGTTCAACTTCCATTTTCATAACTATCTGATACAAACCTTTGCCTCTAAGGTGAAGAAAAATATTTTGCTTCCGTTGGAAGTATTTATACAAAGTAAGTTTAGATGAAGATGAGAACTCCATTCTTTTACATTGTAGTTGTAGTAACAATTGCGACAATTCTCCAATATTTTGATCTGTAAATCAAATCTCCATAAAATTTCCAATTCTTTGATCTTCAAACCTGCAAAATATTGTTCATGCATCTTCTCCAAGCCCCTGTAGCTCTGATAACATGTAAAATTATTAAAGCACAAATACGGATGTAGATGAAGAATTGCACAAAATTGCAAGAAATTGAAATATAAAATTAGAATCGAGAATGAATTTGATTACCCAATATTGGTTTTATAATCAATACATAAAGCAACTAAGTTAAGCTTGGTTGTACATGCAATAACTATGGATAATTAAAACTAACTGAAGCTAAGTGTGTTTTATGTTCTGTTAATGTTCACATGCACCACATGCAAACACTAGAGTTAACTAATTAAAGATAGGTGCACACCACATGTAAGCACCCGAGTTAACTAACTAAAGCCAAGTGCACATCACATGCAATAACTAGAGTTGAACTAAAGCTAATTAAGGCTAACTAGGTGCATATACACCAACAAGAAATAAAGGATAATGTCAATATTTCATGTGAGTAAGATGTTAAAGAATCCATGCGATCAATGCATATTAAAATGGTTTCTATGTCAAAGAACATCATAACATCATAATATTGTGACAAAACTATATTAAGCATTAAAGCTTCATAATGATATTTTTTTCCATACATGCAAAGGCCATGTTAATATGATAACAAGTATGTTGGAACCATTCCAAACAACGCGTTAATATTTCAAATGTTGCGTTCACCCATTTAAACAATCCATGGGCACGTTGTTGTGCTGAAAGGATGCGAAGGAATATGATAACAATGTTGTCATTAGGCATATATCAGCGCCACAATAACTATATACTTACCATCGCAAAGATCATATATCCAACATTATGATAGAAATTTTTGGCACATGCAATATGACAAAGATTATTTTAAGAATGTGATAAATGCTATGAGCATGAAATAAGGCAATTCAGAAATTACAATGAAATGTAATCAAGTGATGCAAGAGGTTGATGTTTAATACAATGAACAATGTGATTGAATTATATTAATGTTGCGTATAATAATGTGCTAAGAACAGAAGTGATGTGATGAGAAGCCAATGCATCAATGTATACATGCGATTAGTGCAAGAATAATGTAGAAAATGCCAATAAACACTATGATAAGAAACCATAGTAGTTGCACACACCAGTAAACGAACCATAGTCACAATCACATGTTGTTAGCATAAAGACTAAAGTCTACATCACTAAGGTGCACCAAATTGAAAAGAAGCACTAACATGCTAATGTTGTCACACCCGCACAACATAAAGAAAAAATCTTGAACTCTCCTAATACTAAAATCCTCACCTTCGCCCCCTACCCACTGATTTTTATCTTCACACCCATTCTCACTACCATCCATCCCAAAAGTATGATTTTCTCAACACTCTCAACACGTGTGCCTTTAAAATATTTGATCACTAATTTCTTCCCTCTTTAAAAGTCCACCTGTTCCAACCTTTCAGAGCTAATGGATATACCTCTTCTTAGATTAATGAAGCATTTAGGTCCTTTTCTAATCCCAATTATCGTCACCATGTTTCCTCTCCTCCTCAAGGCCAAGCCTATCTCACTTACATAAAATGGACCATTGACCTCATTGCTATAATATCATTAAAAAGTAAAATTAAGATCATTTTAAACCAAATAAAACTTTAAAATTGATGTTCAGGTCAGCCAAAGATGAGTTTGACCCCATGCTAAGTTCAGGGGTTTACTAGATTCCTTGTTCATGTGGGAAGACATACCATGGCCAAACGAAGTGTCCCTTCAAATCTCACCTTAAAAAGCATATTGTTGATACCTATCATCATTTCCTCTTGAAGTTGGCTATTGTTGAACACTCATTTGATTATAAACATTTGGTTTTCTTTAATCAATTCAGAATCCTTGCCTCTGTCTCGTTTTACAACTCTCGAATCATTAAGGAATCTCTCGAAATACAAAAACATCCCAACAAATTTAATATAGACAATTGTTATAAATTAATTCATTCTTGGAATCCCTTTATCCAACACCTCACTTAGTAGCCCCCCCCCCCCATTCTTTCATTTTCCTCCTTCCTGTTCCATCCCCACCCACCCCCCGTTGCCCGCCCTTTCTTTTCCTCTACTCCTTCCTTATGCTTGATACTCCTTTTCTTTTACTCCATTCTTATGGGTGCCCCCCTTTCTTTTATTATGCTCCATCCATATGCTTGATCTCTTCTTCCTTATTTTAATCCATTGATCTCATAATCCCTTATTTTATCCTCTTCCCCTCTCTCTCTTTCCTTTTCAATCCTCCACTTTCTAACCATAAATTCCCCAATTCTTAAATTAAATCTGTAATTGAGCCGAGAGGCTCATTCTACACCCAATATGATGTGTAAGGGTGTCCATCTGTCATCAAAGTTGAAATTTTTCTCATGTCGACCAAAATAAAATTAAAAAAAAAATCTAAAAATAAAAAAATTAAATAACTATACAATACATTTAAATAATGTCAGCTCATAAAAAAATTGCACTTAAAGAAATTGGATCCCTCTCGGCTCATGTTAGATTGATATTTAAGATGGATCTATGTTGGTATTAAATTAAATTAGTAGTATTTAAATTAAATTTATTTGTATTCTTTGCTCCATTCTTTAAAAAAAAGGAAGAGAATAAATTCCTATATCTATTTTCTCTCTCCTTCATTCTCATGAGATATTAGTATTCTTATTTAAATTACCAGATATATGTTTATTAATTAAAGTCTTTCCCCGCAATACTTTTCTCATTATTAATTTTATGTTTAATTAATTTAATTCCCTTTTAATTTTTAATTAATTTAATCCCTTTTTTTCTTCTCTTTTATTATTAAATCACTTTTATTGATTATTTCCTTTAACCTTATTCTCTTAACGACTATGTTATTAATTTACTATTATTTTTTAACAATTAATAGGTAAATTTCCCTTTATTTAAGGGTTCAAAGCACTCATTTGTAATCGTTTAGTTCTCTGGTTCCTGGTGATTGGTGGAGTGTCCACTTGAAATGTTGGACATGATCTAAAATCGAACACATAGTGCTATCTAGAAAATTCTCTCATCAATCAAAATATTACCAGACAATTAAAAAGAGGATAATTAATTTAACTTGATCAGCATAATAGTGCCGAATAAGTTGATTTTACTCTCATTCACATATTTGTGTGAAAAAGGATAATATATCTCTCAATCAATACAATTTTTTCCAAATAATTTGCATAGTAAGTAGAGCTAATAGAGAGACATGCATATTCCTCTTTCTCATGAACAAGTTACACACTCTAGAAATAATACATACATAGAACAATAAGCAGTTCTGTAGATTGTTAATTTGAATATAAGAATAGTAAGAAAAAATTAAAGAATGAAAAGGAAGCAAGTGAAGTACTCACTATCTCCAAGGGTTTGACCTTCAAAGTTATTAGCTTCCAAGGTTGATTTTTTTTTTATTTTCTAAATCTATTGTTCAAGGAAGGAACTAAGAGTCAAAGTCTCTTTGTAGTGTGAAATTATTAGTAGATTTTTTGTGATTCCACAAGGAAACCCAACAAATTTTAAAATAATTGAAATGAACCTCAAATTGGTCGAAAACAAGGACAAATGCAAACATGATCAACATTATGGTCAATTTGTTAGCAAATGGGTTTCTTAAAACTACAACATTATAAGTAGAAAATTCTCAAATGCAAGGGGACAAAGAATGTGGCCCTAGCTACTATGGGCCTTATAAAATATTGGAAAGAGTGGGGTAGGTTGCATATACTTTGGAGCAATTTGAAAAAACTAAAAATCAAGAATAGATTGACAATGATCAACTAATAGAAAATTTGAAAAAACTTGAGGAAAAAATGGAATAGCCTACAACATCTCAACACAATGTTGTAAATGAAGGCCAAACCAATCTATAAAAAGATAACTCAAAAGTTGAAAACTATTGTACCAGGTCATGCATCAAACCCCTAAAAGGGAGAGTAATGACACACAATGATTGGTTATTCTTCCTAGTTAAGGGTTTCTAGGCTAAAATATCTATTTATTGTGCCTACCTTTATGTGTTTTCCATTGTGTAGTCTCTTCTTTAACCCTTTTTTTTAAAGGTTTATGGTAATTGAGTCTATATTTTGGTTCCTTTGTTCACTCAAATTTTGGTCTAAGAGTGGGATATTTGGTATCTTAGTGCCCAACAAGTGGATATCAAAGTTTAGTAGGACCAAAAATTTGTTGGTAACATCACCAATACAAAACACTCTCATCTTATTTCTTACGAAGATCACCCAAGCATATACGAGGTAGTGGAAGCTACCAAATTTGACCTTCCTTAGGAACTTGATATAACTTGTCAAATAACTAGCTGCTACTTATCAATTTCGCCCATTATCATGGTTACATGGAGTTAATGGTGTTCAATTTGTGACTTCTGGAGGTAATGATGCTTACTAGTACTTGACAACTTACAGTTTTGATTCAATTCATATGGCAAGGCACCTCATCAAGGTCAAAGGAACAAATCAAAGAACAAAACTCAAAAGAACAAAAAAATCAAATTGCATCTCTTAATGAAGATGCATGATTTCATGAAAGGGTGCAACATCATCGTGACAATAAAATAGGAATCAAATTGTTCCTTGTTAACTTTTTAGGCATCATGAGAAGGAGTGACATATGTTTGGTCAAGAAGTAGAAATAATCTATTAACCATTACCCTTAAAATGATGAAAGAATGTGTGGGGAAAGACCACAATCCCATAAGTTATGCAGATCTAAGATCACTAAATTCCAATAGACCCTAGCTAGCAAGGGCACCCTTGATGGGCCACATTAAGTCAAGAATGGCATGGGAGTGGAAGAAAACAATTATTTTGTGCCTCGCAAACAACATCACATGCATTGGCTAGAAAATTGACACTGAGAAAGCCTTTTGCACTAAAGAAACTATGTTATGGCAAGAAATAAAGATCATCATGGATTTTTACCATTACACACAAAACATTGAAACTGATATGAAAAGAAAATTGATATCAACTATGCCATATTGTGATAGGATAGATAGTGCCTCCTACCGAGAACTATTGTACCTCAAGAGAGACTATGAAGCACAACTATCTTATTAACCATTGCCATCAAATGTTGAAAGGGTGTTTGGTGAAAGACCACACCCGCACAGGATATGCATATCTAAGATCGTTCAAGTCCAACAAACCTTAGCTAGCAAGAGCACCCTTGATGGGCCACAACAAGTTAGTGATGGCATGACAGTGGCAAAAAAGGTTTTTTTTTTTTTTTTTTTCCCTGTCCCTTGCAAAGAAAATCACACACACGAACAGGAAAATTGACACTGAGAAAGCCTTCTGCAAGTGGCACATTTTGAAGGTGATTTAGAGCAAATCCATATTGGTTATGGAATTATTTGTTTCATTACTTATTATTTAATTATTTTGGGTTATAATTTAATGCAATTTAGTGAGATATTTAAAGGATAAATGGTTTTCATGTAATTTTTTTTTTTTTTTTAGATGAGGTTTCTTATTGTGAAAACATAATGAGATGAATGAAATTTATTAGTTTTTTTTCCATGTTTGAGCTTATCTTTATTTAAAATAAAATAAAATTAAAAACTAAAGAAATGATTTTTTTTAAAAGAATTGAATTTGGAAAGTGATTTTAATTAGAATGAGTTAAACCAAGATCTAGAAGGATATATTCTAACTAATCCATAAAAGTATAGACTAAGAGCCTTTCCATTTCACCAGGAAATATTTTAATTAATAGGACAATGTCCTTGTGGTTTCTTCGAGTTCTTCTAGAGAAAGACATTGAAAAGACTAGCAACTTGTGTCTCTTACTGCATTGTTGTGTAAGCTTGAACATAAACCTTGAGTGATGATATGAAACTAGCTTGTATTAACACTTCAAGTAACTGCTCATTACTCAGTGACACAAAGAAATTCTTTAACACATCAAATATGTATATAAAGGTATGCAATTCTCTTTCCGACCAATATATAAATATCAATAGCACAACACTCTTAGATAAATAATGTACCTGGTTTCAAAATAAAACATGGATTTAAGGCTAAATCTAATCTACCAATCCATGAAAGGATGAATTTTTACTCAAGACTTTGGAGCAATACCCATTCAATTCATGTAGTGTGAGGGGTTGTATGGCCTAGAGGGGAGAGAGAAAAGACACGAGGAGAACCCAAAAACTACCAAGCACAAAATGTGTAAAGCATATGGAGCTAGAAAACACCAACCAACAAACAAAATGCAACCCAGAAGAGGAGTACAACCCATGGGGATGGGAAAAAGATCATCCAACAAGCAAATCAACCAATTTTATGCCCCTTTTACTTTGTTTATGCATAATAACTTCCAGTTACAACTAATTTTAGGAATAAATAACATTCAACCATGTACCCAAGGAAATTGTAAGAAGATAGTATGATATTTATAAACGCCAACAAAAGGAAACCATAGAGAGGAATAGTACCGTGAATCACTGCTAACACTTTCCTAAAAATTAATGACCTACTAGCTAAAGCAATCTCTTAATGATTTTATTATATTTATGTTTCTTACATCTTGCTAACAACCCAATGCCACAACCTTCAAAGAGATAATTGATCCAAAATAGGATAACAAAACACCCATAAATAGCCATATTATCGTAAACTAGCCAATCACATTCTCTCAACTCAGCTAAGGCATTAATTAGTCTCCTATGAAAATTGTCCATAATTTACCTCAAAGACAAATGATTTTGTAAGAGGATTTTGTTGTCCTGTGCTAAAAAGATAAGGTGAGTCATTTTATCAAAAATCATAAAGGAATAAAGAAATAATACATCCTTGGTCACTAGATAAGAGTTTCCAAAGAGATTGACTGGGTTATCTCTCTAACTCTTACGCATTGGTCACAAAAGGTTGAATTCATAGAGAAGTAGGAAGATGATTGTAAACAAATATAGTGTGAGAATTTACTCCTCAAATAAGCCAAAAACAAGGGCACATTACCTTCAATATTTGCGAATTCGTGAATCTAGTTCCATTTAAGTTTTTATTAGTCACATAGTTCTCACCTGAATATTTATAATTTTTGTCATATTAGTTTGGACAATTTTCCCAATGCGTTGAATTATGTTTACTCAAAGTTCACATTCAACTCCTATGGCCATGATAATTTGTTTACATTCCATGGATTGTTGTGATGCTCTTATTGGAATCTATATCAACATGACTTTGATGCCATGTACAATAGGAAGACAACCTTTGTCACCTAATTAAAGATGGAAGGAAAAATAGATTCCAATAATATCAAATATTCTATTTTCTCATATAACATATCACCCAATACTTTGTTACTGACATTTATCCTAAGCTTTTATAGATCTTTCAAACTATAGTCTCCAACAACTGATAAGTAGTTTGAATGGTAAGTTAATATGGTATAAATAATTTCTTCACTTTGGTTCAGCTAAAAGTAGTCGTGGCTACCATGGAAAAAACCCCAAGATCACTCAAAGATACGAGGGAATTCCTGTAACATCCCAGGTTTCCAAAATTCATTTAATGATGTTATATTGTACAGCTACACAACAATTATTTTGGTCATTATTTTTCAAATGGACTATGTTTTTGAAGGGACTATCAATGATATTTACTAGTTATCCTTATCCATGAAACTAAATATTACGAGTTCAAAATATTGCTCATTTATGAAATATTCATATCCTGGATTGATGAGCATCTACTTTATCATAGACAAAGGTATACAAAATCCCTATCCGATAACTCAGTCTGCTTCTCCATTAACTTTACCTTCACCAATTGTCCCCACAAGATGTTAATACAAGACAACAAAAAAATAAATTGAAAATAAAATTTAGCTGATACACTAGCACAAGTTTTACGTGGAAATGGGGAAAAACCATGGGGAAAGGTATTAGTATATTTGTTTTGCAATAACAATGAAAAATTGCATTTCATTCGCTTCTTTTTCACCCACTTCTTTTTACTCACACCCTTGTAAAAATAGATTTCATTACAATACCATGGGTGCAAACAATTTTGACTTTGACTTGGTTTTACACCTAGCAATCTCTCTCCTTACTACTAATCATTTCCCAATATGTATTTCATCACGTTTTCATTACTCCAACCAAGGTTCTACAAATCTCTTGCTTATCTCTTTGGATTGTTTTTGTTAACATATTAGTCTGATTTTCTTTAGTGTGTATTGTAATCAATTGTAGCAGCCCATCATCTAACACTTAATGAATCCAAGGATAGCGAACATCAATATTCTTTATCTTAGATTGATATGTTGGGTTTTTTGCTAAATGAATAACACACTAACTATCACAATGTAACACATATTTATCTTGTTATATTCCCAACTCTCTTAAAAATTGTTGCATCCACAACATCTCTTTGCAAGCTTCTGCTGTAGCTATGTATCCTTCCTCTATTGTGGAGAGGGATACTATTGTTTGTAGTCCAGACATCCAGGGCATTGTTTCACCTACAAAATTAAATAAATAACTAGTGGTGGAATTTCTAGTATCCACATCTCCAACCATATTTGCATCTATATAACCTTCAATAACAACATTATTATTACCAAAACATAAACAATAATTACTAGTAGCTTTGAGATACCTCAAAATCCACTTTACTACTTGCCAATGTTGTTTGTCTATATTTGCAAGGGTCCTGCTCACTGTTTGTGGGAAGATTTTCTAGGGCTAGGGTTGACAACCCTAATAGAGAAAATCATAAAATTCACCAAATACTCAAACAATCATGCATACAACTTGAATTAATAAAGTAAGTCTAGAGTGCATACTCATAGGTCCTACATTTTAGGATGATCCTTCCAAGTCCAAACCCTAACTTCTCATCCTGAAGTTACAAACCTACAAGATGAACAAGAAAACATCAATGGATCATAAAATTCAAATTATATAGGCATATAAATAAGTCAAATAATAAGATTATCCATTAAAAATCCACATTCATAAAGATAAACAATGCAAATTAGAACATAACATGAGTTTCTTTATTGAAATGATAGCAACAAGAGGTGGTTAAGCTACAACCCAATCCTGGATGTTGGCATCAATGGAACATTCCTCTGGATCATTCCTACTTGGGCCAATGAAGAACTCCTCTCCAACAAAAGTAATCTTATGCGAGATAATGGGGCTCAACATCTATGCATGGAAATAAGGTATTCCCAGAGACAAGGAAGTGCAGAGAGCACAGGATAACATAGACCTAATTTGGGGATAATTTGGTAGAGTAAGGATGACAATAATTAGAATGCTTATTAGGCCAACCCATAGAGTGTATTTATACCACCAAAAACAAGTTAAGTTGGTTAGGCCATGGGCTCGTGTAGGTGGGTTTCTGGTCTAACTTGTAAACCTTGTATGAAAAATTGATTAGTTATATATTTTTAAAATTTTAAAAAGCTGTATGTGGGAAGATTTTAGAGGAACCGTGTACATATGCATTTTTATGATGGGAAGAGTCACATATAGTGTTTTAAAAATGTTTTTTTTGATAAGTACATGTCTGCAAGGGAACATGGATTTTCTCAAGCCAATCATGAGCATCTAGCAAAAGGGAGTGGAAAAAATGTTATAACAAATTCCCCTTAATGTATGAGGTCAGAAAGGGGGTCCGATGGCTGAAATACATTAAGTATACCAAGTAGTCATCAAAAGAACCCTATAGGAGATCACCAAATTTAGGTTCCATTAATATTTGTAGAAGGATTCGGAAAGAAAACTCATATCTGAGGCAGGCATACCCATGCTCAGAGCAAGGAAAGCATGGCCACTAGTCAAATATAATGTGGATCCATGATGAAGCATACAAAAGTATGATAATGATCATGATAATACATAATGGATCAATAGATCATAGCCATGAACAAAATACAACGGAGCTATGTCTCAGTAACCTATATGAAGATATATGTAAAAGGGATGATGTAGAACTAATCCCCATATGAAGTATGAAAGTTATATATAAATAGTGGTATTATACAAAACTTGGGTGCCAACATATAAGACATTGAAACTGAGGGTAACATATAAGAGTGGATGTCACTGGAAAAAATAGGGAGGAACTGTCAAGTGATCATGAATGTTGACATAACCCGAGGTTTTCACTGAATGCCAATGTTTCATTTATACACTATGGGAATAGATGAGCTAAAGTTGACCATGTGAGAAACCGTTTGATTATCGTTCATTTATGTGTAGGTTTTAACCCTATACAGAAATTACCTGCATACGAATTCTAAAACAAAGAAAATAAACAATGCGAGAGCAT
>APFE030847875.1:86807-107444 GCA_000404065.3 Pinus taeda | reverse complement strand
CCATAAAGTGGGGTTACGGGTACCCCTCAAACCCCCTGTTAACTATGTGGAAAGAATATAACACAACCCAACATGATGTATATTGTTAACAAATGTGAGACAACACACTGATAATGATAATGGGTGTCAAGGTACACAGTGTAATCTTATAAGTGTGAATAAATGATTTGAAGTTAAGCACTTGAAAGAATATATCAAGCGGGGTGCATTGATATATTTCCACTTTCAATAGCGAAGGAATCTTCCACTAACGACTGCAAACTCCAAGGTATTGAAAAATGACTCTAGATATTATTCCCAAAGCATTGAGTTGTAGTCGACTGGAAAAGATCTATTGGAAAGAAGACATTAGGGAATCCCACATCAAACATCATGAGTGTGACCACAAGTCAATAATTTGGAAGAACTCAGAAGAATAATATTGAAGAAACCACAACCAAGTGCACCTCTTGTATGCACCAGATGGAATAGTGTACATAAGAGACCCTATGAACAAACCAATAATTAAAAATAACAATAGAGGTGAGGAATCCAACAATAGGCTCAAATGAGAACCAAGGTACTACACAAATCCTAATATGTCATAATGCAAGATGATGCCGAGTAGAAGAGAAACTTCCCAATCAAATACCAATGATGAGAATCAATATTGGGCACAAGGTCGCCTATCAATGATGGAAATAGGGCCAAGGTGTGACTCTATGTCTACTCTAGATAAATTTGTCAGATTCGATAAGTGCAGACCAATTAGCAAGAAGTTAATGGGGACCTTCTATATAGACATGTGTATATGACTAAGATGCTAATATGATACTGAGAGTAACTTGATGAACTCGGTATGGTTGACACAATGAGGCAAAAACATTGTAGAATGGCTAACACAAATTTTACCTCCCTTGAAAAAAATCACGACACATTTTGTGACTTAGGAAGCATGGACCGTGATGAACTTTGTATAAGTCTAGAATACATGAGGCATCAACATACTATCCATGTGATTGAAAGAGTAACCAACAAAAGGAGTATTGACTCTAAAACTAGTTTTGGCTACTTAAGGCCATACTAACTTCCAACCTGATGAGGAAAAGACACATAATTGGGTACTTTGTTCAAGTGAAAAACAAATAAATCTACTACCAAGTTAACAAAATAAACTCTTCTCGTACCCTATTTTTTTCAATATTTGATTTTTTTTATCTTTCTCATAATATAAAAAACTTGAAAAGAAATAAAATAATGCTTATAGTACATTGGAGGGAATGAGTGTTGCCGATAAGAAGACTAGTTCTTGCACTAGGAACATTCCTGTGCTTAATGTAAGGAAAATCATGTAGGATATGGACACTCAAGGGATAAGAGTGTCAAGTTTCAAAAGAAATAAATGCAAGGCTCACACTTTTAGAAATCGCAATCGACAAAAATGGCTTATACAAGAGAAAACCGGAGTTGGAATAAGACCAAAAGTTTTGAGAGCTCAATATACAATGCAATACTACAGCTCAACACTTGGGAGCCCTTGAAGTATAAGATAAAATAAGAGAAAAGAATAAGAATGTGGGTTCAACACACAGTCATGATGGGACTAAATAGGACTCCAAAGCATATAGAAGAACACTTCAACATGGTTTCAAGTGACAATATGGTACTATAGAGAGCACCCATGATAAGGTAATCTCTACCACACAAATTATGACACTTTCAAAAAGAAAGAAGGTTTTGCATCACAATTTGGGGGGATCGATCCTAAGGAAAAAATGGAAAAGGAAATTGATAATGCATAATGAAAGTGGTGAACCAAACCTATATGCCAATTTCGAGATCCAATACCTATCATAGAATATCAATCATGAAAATACACAAAGAAGGTGTCTTCAAAGTCCTAGATAGACATAATTAAAAACAATAGGGAAGAAGTTAATACATCCCATATATAAAATTCAAATAAAAGATTGTGTTATAGAATACAAAACATGAAAACATGTACCTTATATGTACAATATGGTACAAGGAACTATGCATCCTTACAGCTTACACATAATATTTCTTCAGGACAAGCCCTTCGCAAGGCTTGTGCTAAGGACTCCTTAAGTAGCTAAAACCCATACTTTCCAATTCTGGAAGAAAATATGATCAATCAACCATAATCATGGCTTTAAGGAAATCCTTTTGTGAAGGAAATTAAACATCTAAGGAATCATGTAAAATAGAAGGATCAATAGGGGTAAGCAAGGGCTTTCATGCCCCCATTGGAGAGATCACTCGATCAACTGTTGAGACCAAGTCTCGAGAAGGAAAAAATGAGTTCAAAGGACCCTTCTTAGAAGCAATTGAACATTGAGGATACGATGCCACATAATTCACCATGGCAAGGTAGAGTCTACTCAAACACTAGGAACATACCAATGGGTATTCTGAGCTGAAGTTGAGTTAGGATGGTGGTTGTTAGATACAAACTAATTCATAGTGACAATGATTTTGTTGTGAGGAAAATACATCACTCAAAAGATCATAGATGCAAAAATTTGTAGCATAGACATAATCACACCTAAGGATCATATTAAAGCCCAAAGGGCCATCGAACATCGCCATATCAACTAAGATAATCTTCCCACCTATTGTGATAGGTAATTGAGGAATAATACCCAAAGACTCACCAGGTCTTCCATCACAGGCCAATGATTGATTAGCAGTTGTTAGTAGCTTTGGAGAACCCAATTTTTTTTAAACTGAGGAGGATAAAATACTTGCAGAGGAACCTTCATCCACTATACATCGATATACATTTATAGAATTGACTCTAACATGTATTTAAAAATGTGTAGAAGAAGGAATTTGAGGCGCAACAAGATTATCCCAATCAAAGGAAACTCTTTCAGAACTTGGAGGGGGTACACTCAAGGAGACCATTAGCCCCCTTAGTATAGAAGATTTTGAACTAGAAATGAAGAAGACTTAGTTAGTAAACACTTCATCCCCCAAAAGAGGAGTGAGATCCTCTAAAGATTGCATCGGATTGACCACTTCATCAATAAATGGTTGAATAGATTGCTAATAAATAGTGGAAGGTTCAAGAGTAGAAGAATCTAATTTAGACTCAAACCACAACATCTGTACTACTAAAATCTCAGGGAACAAATAAGTAAGGTGATCTCCCTTCAAAGTCTACAAGGGAACATAGGTTTAAATATTCTATGCCAAGGTATCTTATTGGCATTTATTCCCCCAACATGACTCATAGTAGTTGGTGGTAAGTCTCCAACATGACTTGCAGTGATTGGTGACTAGCCTCCAACATGACTTGCAAATGCTGGTAACTCTTCTCTAGTAGAGATAGGATTCATGCTCCCATTACTCCCATTGAATGTGAAATATGTAGATAGGTACATACCATGGCATATATAAATCTACCAACATCTAAAACATAATGTATTTTACTCATTTCCTCCCTATTCTTATCATAATGGCACAAATCAACACTTTAAAGTTTGATGTGTGATGCTAGGAGTGTACCTAATGGTTTGGCATCCTTCATATTGAACTTGTCTAACACCTTCTCAATATATTTTCTTATGAAAACCACAACTTTTTACTATTTCTATCACGTATAATCCTCATGCCCAATATTTATTGTGTTAGACAAATATTTCATTGTGAATTGACTGCCCAAATATTTCTTCAACCTAATAATCATGTTCTCATCATGTCTAATAATTATCATATCATCCACATACGAAAATAATATAATATACCTTTCTTCATCACAACTCTTGATGTAGACACAACGATCATCTTCTAGTCTTTTGAAGCCATGCTCCAACATGAATGAATCAATTTTTTTTGTACCATTTGCAAGATGCTTATTTCAACCCATAAATTCTCTTCTTCAACTTGTAGACATGGTTCTTTTTACTTTTTATCCTAAATCCTTTCTTGTTCCATATAAATTTCCTCCAATTCTCCATGAAAGAATTTTGTCTTCACATCTAATTGTTCACATTCCAAGTCTAAACCAACAACAAGAGCAAGGATAGCTCTTATGGATGACATTTTAACAACAGGTGAAAACATTTATGTAAAGTTAATACCTTCTTTTTGGGAAAATCCCTTCACCGCCAACCTTTATTTGTATATTTCCTTCTTTTCCTCACTATCATGCTTAATCATATACACCCAGTTGTTTTGTAGGGTATTAATCTACCTTTTGGAAGCTTCACTAACTCCCAAGTTTTTATTTTCAACAAAGAGTCCATTTCTTCCTCCATTGTTTTTTTCCACTCCACAATCTTCCTAAAAGCAATGAGGTTCGCCTTCATCAATTAGCAAAATATAATTTGAAGGTGGATATATGGTGGTGTGTTTTTCCAATTGAATCTCTTATAATGGCTACGTCAAGTTTTCTTATTCATGTTTCCCATCATTTTCCACTTATTGTCCATCCCATTTTTGAATTTGCTTCCAAGATTCATGCAACTCTTGGATGTTTTCTTGTTGTTATATAACCCTATCAATAATTTTCTTGACCTACATATCATATGTAGGCTTTTTATACGTCTCAAATTCATTAAATATTACATCCATGCCTCTAACAATTTTGTGATTAACTTAATCTCATAGATGGTAACCAAACTCACCATCCGCAAATCCTAGAACAATACATTTCCTTGATTTATCATTGAATTTGGTTCTATACTCGTTGGAAATATGCATAAATGCTTCACATCCAAAAAATTGTAGGTGAGAATAATTTACCTTTTTAATGGTCCAAACTTCTTTAGGAATACCACACTCTAGGATTGTAGGAGGTGAGTGATTGATGAGATAACAAGATTTCCTTAATTCCTCTACCCATAAATGCTTTTCCAATATGAAATTTAACAACATACTCCTCACGTTATTCACAATAGTGTGATTCATCCTTTCCGTTGGGGAGTACCAGGGTCAATATTTTCACGTTTAATGTTAAAGCTATTAAAATAATTCTTGAATGCATTGTATCAATACCCTCCAACATTCTCTATCCTCAATTACTTGAGAAATTCATCAGTCTCCCTTTTGAAAACAACATGAAAATTTTGAAATATTTCAAACACCTCACCTTTACTTTTCATGGCGTATCTCCAAACGTTCCTAGATGCATCATCTATGAATGTGACAAAATATGAGGCTACTCCTAAAAACTTAACATTCATCAACCCAAACACATTAGAGTGTACTAATTATAATAAATTTGTTTTTTTTTTTTTATGACCACCTCTCATAAAAGAAACTTTTTGTTGCCGACCATAAATATAATTCTCACAAACATTAAGTTCATAACATTTCAAACCTAGAAGTAGATTTTTACCAACAAGAACTTTTAGTCCCTTTTCACTTATATGGTCCAAGCGCTTATGTAATAACTCCATTGAGTTTTCTTTTGCAATAGTAGTAGCAACTGATATCTTTGTTGTTTATTTTATTGTTTACAAGGTTCATGTCTTGAATCCTTTAGCCAACACCAATGAACGTTTACTAACTTTCTAGCCACCTTTTTCAAAGGTTGTGGAGCAACCTTCATCATCCATAGAGATCAAATTCATACGCATCTCTAGAAAATGCTTAATTCATTTCAACAAGATACCCCATCCATCTTTTATCTCGATTCAAACATCTCTCATTCAAACAATATTACAAAAATTATTATTTCCTAAATGTACTCTACCATGATCACTTGCTTCATATGTAATAAAATTATTTTTTCATGGGGTCACATGGTGAGATGCCACAGAATCAAGTGCCCAATCAATGCTACTGCTAGATGTATATAAACATGCTTCTTCTACTAAAACAATAAAGAGACATCATTTTTCAAAAGCTATGATAGTGGTTACACCTTCATTTGTGTTGCTTGACTTTTGATTTGTGTTGATTGAATTTTGTTCCTTATGTTCCTTCTTTCAAAACCAATAGTCATTTTTCTTATGTCATGCTTTTCCACAATGAAAACAAATAAGTCTTTATGTTCTTGATTTTCATCTACCTCTTGATTTTGAATGCCCTTATTCGTTACATTCAATTTTCCTTCCACAATCAACTAAGGCTAGAGCTTCTCCTCCCCGATCTTTGCAATTGATTTATGTTGCAACTCCTTGTTCATTAAACTACTGCTAACATCATTAAACTCTAGGGTCCCAATAGGATCTGAAGTGATCATATCTACTGTCAAATCCTCCCAGTTGTCTAGCATGGAACACATAAGTAGAATTTCTTTTATTTCATCGTCCAAAACAATGTTGACGAAAGCAAGTCAATTGATAATTATATTAAATTCATTCAAATGCTCTGGAACTGAAGCACCCTCCTTCATCTTTAAGTTATATACCTTCTTCATCAAGAACACTTTTTTGGAAGCCATATTATTCTCAAATGAATCATGCAACTTCTTATGTATCCCTTATGATGTCTTCTCACCTACTACATTAAAGTAGACACTCTTTACTAGGCACTATTGAATTGTTGAAATGACCTTCTTGTCAAATGAAATCCAAGCTTCATCTATCATTATTGAGTGTTTCTTTGACTCTCCTTCAATTGGAAAACACTAGTCCCTCAAAATAATAATATCTTCCATTTGTTATTTCCATAGGGCAAAATTGGCTCCACTTAGCTTCCCCATATCGCTTATTATATTACTCTCCATACTACTTGGCTTACACCACCTACAACTCTGATACCAACTATTAATTAAAAAAAGAAGATAAATAAACTAAAAAATAAATTTTAACTCATACACAGGACACAACATTTATGTGGAAAACCACAACAAAGAAATTAGTAACTTTTTTGTTACAAGAACAATGAAAAATTACATTTCACTCACTTCTTTTTCACCTGCTTCTGTTTACTCACACCCCTATAAAAATATATTTCATTATAACACCATGGGCCTAATACCATGGGACAATACATGGGTTACCGATACCATGGGTGCAGACAACTTTGACTTTGATTTGGTCTCAACACCCAACACAAGAACACGATTCATTCCTAAAATGATGAAAACGATCTGCATCTCTAACAATGATTTCTCGTGTAGTAATTTTGGAGATGAATTTTATGGCAATATGGAAATCACAACCAATCCAAAGGTTTTTACTAATGCAAATAGGCATTCCAGGACGTGTTTTCATGAGCCCAAAAGCAGCTACAAGCTTTTCAATATGGTCATATAGTACATTTTCCTTCTCTTCCTCAAAATCTTGTAGCACAAAGTTCATATCAGGCATATAATCTACCCCCACCATCTTCCCAACCAAACTATCTAGCACTAGACAAATTAAACCTTCATCGAGCCTTCCAAATACAAATCTCTTCAAATATTTCTGAATTACGAAAAGGCAAATGATTAGCAAGAGAAGGAAGCCAAGAAGAGCGCCTAAAACTATGGGTATTTTGTTGGTAGACTTTTTTGGTGGATGTGCAAGATTTGAAGATTTTTCTAGTGGTGTCGTTGTTGGAGGTACAAGATTAGAGGAAATTCAAACAATTTTTTTGCCACATGTTTGGCTAACTCTATGTTGTAGTGAGTTCTATAGGCACCAAGTAAAAATTCCCATACACTTATATTAGGTTCGAAGGGAATGACTTTTACAAAGTCATATGCATCAGTGAATTTCCTTGCATAACCAAGGTGGTCAACCATGTAGGCATAGTGCTCCAAGCCTAGTAGGATATATCAAACAGTAGAATTCCTTTTTAATATTCTGATTCAAATAGGGAATAGTACTTTTGAGAATTTTGACAATATTCACTAAATACAACCCACAATTAAGTTACTAGTAACTTGGGAAAGAAGCATACAACTACTAAAATAGACACATATTTAAATGTTTGGAATTACATATAAGTGAATCGAGAACTAAATGGATTTGGTTAGCTTAAATAGTCTCTTTGTGGAAAGTAATAGTAGTGAACCTAGAGATTATGAAGCTCAGAAGTAACTCATTGAAGCAACCTTACAAGAAAATTTTAAATTAAGAAGACATTTATCCAATGGTTTAAAGATCAGATTTCTAGAGAGTACCCAATAAAATTGGGGATACTCAACTAATATGGAAGAAAACCAAGCTGGAAAAAGAATTTTGTGGCTTCAGGTAGTGTGGAAGAGTTCTCTTTAAAAGCCATAATTTTCCTCTAGTTAGCTTTGTAAGGGCAATGTGGACACTGTTGATCACTTGTTTATTTCTTGTGAGTTATTTAGAGTAATATGGGTTGAAGTGCTTCAAATTAATGAAAAACAAATGGGAGCAAAGGAATTTGCTAGAATGCTTTTGTTCTTGGAATACAGACGTGTATGAACATATTTTCAAGGCTTTACCATATTATGTGTTTCAGGTATTTGGACCTTAAGTAATAAAACCATATTCCAAGGAGAAAAGTTCAATTAAACACAAATAACTCATAAATCTGAAGTGCATGTGACAATAGTTGGAATCATTGAAAGAAAATTTTGCCAAAACTCAAAAAAATCTTTTGTAAACTATCATAAGCCTTGGGGCCTTTTTAGATGGAGCTTGCCATGGTTTTCTAGGTGTGTGGGGGGTTGATGTTTTTTTATTTCTCAAATTATTCACAATTTAAAACTAGATACTAGAAATGGTACATATAATAAGGCTTAGTTATTTGTGATGTGGCTCCTCCTGAAGACAACAAGAAGGCTTAAAAATTTTGTGAGGTTTTAAATATTCCAAACTAATGCTAAACTCAAGAAAAAATAAATAAATACAAAGTTGAAAAATCTAATCTTATAACCTATAATGGCCCAAGTGCGTGAGGTTAAGAGATCTTTTGGTGAAGTTTCATTTGTTCTTTTTCAAAATTCAACTCGCTAGTCCATCATTTAACTAAAAAGGCTATTTTTTACACAAGAGGGCCTCATTTATGAGTAGAAGATCAAGAATTGTATACAAGACTCAGTTTCAAGATAGTTAGATAGTGATAGAGGGCCACTTTTCCAGCTGAAGCTCATTTACAATGGTCTAGATTTCGTGCTTCCATTAAATACCATATTGAATAATATAACTTTTTTGAAAGGGACAACCATTTGCAAAATTTCAAGAGTAAACATTTTAAAATATTCAATACATCTAATCATGCTTACATTGTGTTCCAAACTGTAAGGAAAAAAGTGAACGATTTCATAACAGGGGTCTTACTAAGTTATAAAATAGAGGATGAGCATTGGTAAATGTAGCACAAATCAGAAAAAAAATTGGTTTATAGAAATAATTAAAAAAACCCTATGACAAAATTGATTTAAATGGTTAGAAAAGCTACAAAAAAAAAATCGACATCCTTTCCTAAAATAAGAGGCAAATTAACTAATGCAAAACTAATGAAAAAATCATTGAACAAAGACACAAATAATAAACATGGTCATGAAAACACCATAACAAAGCATGAAATAAATTCAACTAACTATAAAGAAGGATGATGGTGAATTTATATTGTCAAGAAAGCACACTAAGTGGTTAGATATTCGATAGTTTGAAGCAACCAATTAAACTCTCATTGGAGCGCCAAAGAAAAAAGTTGCTAAGTTAGGAGCATAGCAACAAATGGGTTTGCAACCACAATCACAACGCTCACTCTACAATCCAAACAAAAATGAGTTATTTTCTTGTGTATTTTTAAGCTTTTATGGTCTTGCTACACAAACTCACTCCCTCATTGCGAAAAGAACATGCTAAAACAAGTGGCGAGCATGGATCAACATTTCAAGTAAATAGTCAAGTAAATAGTTAGTGACCATTATGGAGGGGTGACAATCCCATTAAGAGCACAATTGGTTAAATACCATAGTCAAGAAGCCCAACTAGTTTTGGCAATGATGTGCATGACAATCCCACTAGAAGCACAAAAGGTTTCCTCTACAAGGGTTTATGAGAAGGCCAACTAGTTTTAGAAGGCCAACTAGTTTTAATGACCATGAACATAGCAATCCCAGTAGAAGCACAAAGGTTTCCTCCACAAAGATTTATAGTGGCCATAGTTGAGAAGCCCAATTGGTTTGACAATCATCAAGGCTTGATACATGCAAGAGTTTCTTTTTGCATTGGTGGAGACCCGACAAAAATTCCAACATAAATTTTGCAAAAGGAACACATTGTGTAAAAATTGCTTATTATAAACATAAGATTGCAACCACAGTCACAATGTTTTATTTCTATAATTCAAACACAAATGAGTTGTTTTCTCTTTTGGTTTCTTTTTAAGTTTTTATGGTCTTCTTAAAAGACCTCACTCCTCCCATGCTTAAAAAACATGATAAAAAAGTGCCAAGCATGGCTCAACATTTCAAATAAATAGTAAGTGGTCATTGTGGAAGGAAGGTAATCATGTTAGAAGCACAACTAATGAGTAGTGATAGTCAAGAAGGCCAACTAGTTTTTGGCAATCATGTGCAAGATAATATTACAAAAAGCACAATAGTTTTGGTTTGGAAATCATGTGCATGATAATCTTGCAAAAAACACAAAGGTTTCAGTTTTGGCAATCATGTCCATGAAAATCTTGCTATAAGCAAAAAGGTTTCATCCATAAGGTCTTATAGTGGCCACAATCAAGAAGGCCAACTAGTTTTAGCGACTGTGAGCATGCCAATCCTGCAAGAAACAGAAAGGTTTCCTCCACATGGGTTTATAATGGGCATAGTTGAAAAATCCAAATGGTTTAACAATTATCAAAGCTAATAGGTGTGCAATGCCTTTTGGTAGTAGTGAAGACCTTGCATATTGTGTGACAATTCCTCATTGTCTACTAAAAACCCGGCATCTTATGTAACAATTCCTCATTATCTACTAAAAAGAATGTCTGCTTAGTTATATTCAAATACATATGTCATTCTCTTTGATGTAAACTAAAATAACACCTTTAAAGTGATTTTTCCAAATTGTAAATAAATATATTTTTTTTATTAAGATTAACATATAAATAAATAAATAAATAGATAGCAAATTAAACACGATGTAAGCAATGAATTATAATGTAACTAATTATTTTCAACAAGTAAATTGATTGTTGAAGTCAACCCTAATAAGAAATTTCTATCACCATTTCAAAAACAAATTATTTGGAATAATAAGAAGTTTCGATAAGAATTTTAAAACAAATTGATTTAATGAAAATAACATTGTTATAGTAAATGTTCTTTTTTCAGAAGAAAAATCTTAAATATTATATTCTGGATAAAATATGTCTGCTTCAGGAGAAGCAACAAACATAAAGGACTTTTTACAAAAGAAGCCTAGCCCAGAATGGTACAGGAGGCCTATAAAAAAGAAACCCCGAGACAGCATAACCATCAGACTTCCATGCTAGAACTGTGAAGGCGAACTAGATATGGCATTGCGCTGTCTTTTACAGGCAAAGACCGGGACGGTTGAAACTAGACAGCGAGATTGAAAAGAAACCTGAGATAAAGACTCCATGTACTTGCATTGTTCCAGGCTGAGAAATCAGAAGGCCTGTTGAAAGCCCAAGACCTCCTAAAACATCTGATATTCCTATATTGACATGAAGCGAGAAACGAAATAGACAAAGCATCTGTATACTTATGCTGTCATTACATGCAATGACCGGATACGGACAAAAACCAGACAACAAGATTGACAAAGAACCATGAGGTGAAAGACTCCCAATTTCTGGCATAGCAACAGGCTGAAAGATCAGAAGGCCATTTGAGATCCCCGCGACCACCTGTGCAACAGATAATTCCTACATTTGACATGAAGCAAGTAGCAAAAACACTTGCACCACCAACATGAAGACAAGATTTCGATCCCGAAACAGTAGAGAGAACCAAGAGGCAGGAGACATTGGAAAAGATTTGACTATCAGGCACTGCTTCAGGCAAGAAAGGACCATATACAGGCAGAGAGAAAAGATAAAATTCCACTGAAACAGCTTGCTCCAAAAGAGAGAAAGCACAAAAATTCCAGAAGAAAGAACAGCTGATATCCATGGAGCTGGTGGCTCAGAGATAGGAGGCTTTGACAATGCTTAGAAGAGCAGACACCGGCCTTTTTGCATCTTGGAAGATGAAAGAATTCCTCCATTTCCAGATAAGCCAGCAAGAGTGAGTGAAGAGGGATCTCCGCGTGTCTGACTGACCACTCCACCATCTGATTGCTTCCTGAACAAAAGAAAAAGATATATGAGGAAAACCAAAGGAGATGGAGAGGTCATACCAAATGAACGAGGAGATAGGGCAGGTGAAGAAAAGATGAAAGTTCGATTCAGAGTCCATGAGGCACAAGGAACAGCGCCCCGGACCAGACCATCCCCTCTGCTGGAGCACTTCCCAAGTAAGATTTTTATTGTAGAAAACTAGCCATAGAAAAAGGACCATTTTAAGAGGGCAGGAGACTTTCCAGAGGGTCATCGGGAAGATCATGGGGGGGGGAGAAAGGGAGGGAGAAACTGCAGCATAGATGTTTTTGACAGAGATGGGGAGGGGGTTGGAAGGGAGGGCCCATACCAACACGTCCTTTGGGGCAGCACGATGGATGGGCAGATTCGAGAGGCTTTGTTCGAAGGAGGTCCAGAGGGGGGAGAGGGGGGGCGGGAGGTGAAGTTCAGAGGCAGATTTCCAGACAGGGGAAAGGTTTGACCAGGAGGAGACTAACTTATCCCATGTGAAAATTCCTTTATTTTGTAGATAGAGGATCAGGGAGGGAGGAAAGGTAGATGGGCCATTTAAAATGCAGTCAATTCCAATGAGAATGCTGGCCCCTGTGTGGATTTTCCATCTCAGATTTTCCAAGAAGAACTGTTGGAGCTTTCTGAAGCCCAACCATATGGCTGATCCACTCTTTTTACCCAATGTTTTCCTTCTGTACCAGAAAATAATGCCTTTTCCCTTAAGGTATTTCCTATTAATGAGCAGACTCCATGGGCCACTCCCAAAGATCCCCCTGTGAAGTGTTTTGTAGATGAGGGCCTTTCCAAAGATTTTCAGATTTAAAAGGCCCCAGCCACCGTCTTTCCTGGGTCTTGAGATATCCTCCATCCTGATGAGGTGAATTTTTGACTGAAAGGAGCGGCCGCCCCATAAAAAATTTGCTGCTAGAGAGCTCATTTTTTTTGTGATGGAGATTGGAAGAAGGAAAAGATGGGCCCAATAAACCGCAAGCTGGGACAGCACTGATTGCACCAAAATGAATCTGCCTGCCAGAGATAGGAATCTCCATTCCCATCCCGAGATCCTGTAGTAGAATCGGTCAATGAGCCATGACCAATCCTGTTTCCGATAACTCTTTGCCTTCATATTGAAACCAAGGTATTTTATACCGTTGTCAATTGGCTCCTGGGCGCAGCCAAACAAGGACGCAGTCCATGAGATGAGATCAACATTTGAGTTGTTGTGGAACAGTTTTGATTTGTCCTTGTTGATGAAGATACCTGAAGCTGATTGGAATTTTTTTAAAATGATATGAATACAGGTCCATGATTTTTTGCACATAATCTGTTTATAGTAAATGTTCTCTATCACTAGGAAATGCATGAAAACATTGATATTCTTAAAAAGAGAGGAATACGATATCCCGTAAATTTTGTGAGATTGGAAGTTAAACATTGAATATTAAAACTATCGAGGAATATATTATTGATATTGAATATCAAGACTATCGAGGAATATATTAGACATTGAATATTGAAACTATAGAGGAATATAATATCTTCAATATGTCTGAGCCTTTGGAGTAAATATGTTCCCTTTTGATATAATTTTGTTTAATTCCATAAAGTTATAGCCAAATGCTCAACCATTAATTGTGAGAATGTTAAAACATTGAATATTAAAAATAAAACTATTGAGGAATATAATATCCCTGAACTCTTGGCGGTAAATATGTTTTCTTTTGGTAGTTTTGTTTAATTCCCTAAAGCAATAGCCAAATTCCCAACCATTAATGGTGAGAGCAGTTCCGAGTTGAGTTTAGTTCACTCATGGTTTTATCAAGATCAGAGTAATTTCGCCACGTATCTTACTTACCATGTTCTTAAAATTTAAGACATTACACTTTATAGCATGTATTTATTATTTTTTAATGTAAAAGATGCAACATGAATATACCACAAATCACTAAATATATTAAAGGCACAGAAAGGACCATGAACAGATAGAGCTGTACAAAATTAACCTTCATAATTTTCTTGTGATCAGGTCTTATTTTATTTTAGAGTGAAACCCAGTGCAAGATATGCACGAATTTCAATAGAGACCCACATTTGTTTTATTCGTTACCAGTATTTAAACAAAAAGGCAAATAAATGCGTTTTAACTGTACATTTTATCATCCGCTATAAGTAATTACCAGACACTTATCCTCAGTCATAAGCCAAACAGAGGCCGCATTACATCTAAAGGATTCATACCCATTAACAGGGACTTAACATCTCACTCAATATTAATATCCATCACCTTGGATTCCACCTTGCCCTTGGGGATGGTGATGTTGAGGACACCATTTTTCAATTCCGCCTTTATTTTGTCCATCTCACAGTTTTCAGGCAACGCCAGCCGAGTATTGTAGCTGCTGTAACTTCTTGCCGACCAAGAATCTTTATCGCCTTCCTCTTTTTTGTGGCTACCTTTGATCACCAGAACACCGTCCTCCACAGAGACCTTCACATCCTCCTTTGACAATCCGGGCATGTCGAACCTCATTTTCAGTTCAGTCTCGTTTTCCATCATGTCCCACGGGGTTCGAACCGACAACTTGTTGTCTCTGGATACCCCGCGCGAAGAAGAGGGAAACATAAAAGCGTCGTCGAAAAGCCGGTCCATCGTGTCAAGCATCTGCCTCATCGTCCTCATTGGCGATAATGGATCGACAAGACCTGTCCAACCCCCAAAATGTTCCCCATCCATCAGTCAGAAGCCAAACTAAATTGTACGCATAGTTAAAGCTCAGGCTTGAATTAGCATGAAAGATTTGGGCGTTTTCTAACTATCCTAGGTTTGGGAGTTTTTGAAGTAAATTTTGGTAGGATCTTATTATTTAAAGTTTGCCATTTGAAAATTTTCGAATTCTTACACATGATTTGGACACTTCACTGGTATAGAAATTATTTATAGAATTCACAGATCAAACTTTCTATTCAAAGCAATCTTCACAAATCCTACAAAATTAGGAACAAACTTCACAAATCCATATTAGGAACAAACTTCACAAATTCCTGCAGACTTAGGGCCAAACCTCACATATCCCTACCCAATTAGGAACAAATTCAATTGGAGAATAAAGTTAACAAAAAAAAACCTTCAAATTGTAGGATTATAAACTTACCGAAGGGCGAAATCTCTGTCGCCCTTTCCACGGCCCTAGGCTTCTGTTCAGCAACATTTTTGGTGCTAGTATTTTGCACCTCTATGGCGCCTTCCTTGCTGCTTTCTGCTCTCACAACAGCGGCCTTTGCACGCCGCTGGTTAAGAGAACTCAAACTCACTTTAGACTTCAGCCCGTTACCAGACGGAACGAAAGCTCCATTTCTGCTGCCTGTCGGAATCGAACATGCAGAAGCAGTTGCCGGAGTGTACAAACTAGAAAGAGTGCAAGCCATTATTATTTACAGAACCGAACCTGTGGAAATACAGAATGAAAACACAAATTAATACGAAGTCCACACATTTTCCTAAACCTAGCTTCGCACATAATTCGCAATCGCAGAATTGCAGAAATTTTCTTCGAAATCCGTGGAAGTAGCAGATATTGAAGACACAGTACCCTACCTTTGAAAGCTTCGCAGTTGTTAACAGACGAAAGCAGGGCAATGCCGCGAATACGAATGCACTAAATGCGGAAAACCAGAAATGTCTGTATAGAACTGCTGAGTGTCAATGGCCTATATACAGAGAGAAGCGATCGTAGGGAGATTTCCAGAAGAGCCCCGAGAGTGTCGTCACGGGAATGAACATAAACTAGAGACTTCTCTAGAGTAATAAGCTCTAGAGTTCTCTCGATATTTCCCACCACTTAATAATTATTTAATACGTCCATGAGGATTGTTTATGTGAGAGGGGTGGGGCCAACTTATCTGCCAGTCTTTGTTGGATCGTTATACATTCAGGGCCCTCGAAAGAAAAACTTCGGTTCATGGTTCAAGATTGATGCTTAAATCAATTTAATTTTGAATATTAATTTTTTTTTTCCAAATTTTACATTTTTTTACTTTCCAAAAATATTTCTGAGGGGATTTTTAATTTCTGTATTCAAGTTTTTGTGATCCATAATGAATTAAACTAAATTTTTCGGTAGAAATCACATGAGAAAATAGTTTATTATATTGTGATTATATTTTTTTTTATCAACTCATATTATTAAATGTTTTGTATAGTTATTTAAATTTTTTTTTTTAGATTTTTTTTTTTTTTTATTAATTATATTGGTTAAATTTCAACTTTGATTCCGATGGAAGGACATTCTTACACATCATATTAAGTTGTAAAATGCACCTCTAGACATAATCAAGCCAACCCCAATATCATAGTACAAATTTATTACTTCATAATTAAGTCATATGCATTAATGAATTTCCCTGCATAACCAAGGTGGTCAACCGTGTAGGCATAGTGCTCCAAACCTAGTAGGATATATCAAACATTAGAATTCATTTTATAGTGCTCCAAACCTAGTAGGATATATCAAACATTAGAATTCATTTTTAATATTCTGATTCAAATAGGGAATAGTATTTTTAAGCATTTTGACAATATTCACTAAATATAGTTGACAGCTAAGTTACTAGTAACTTGGGAAAGGAGCATACAACTACTAAAATAGACACATATTTAAATGTTTGGAATTACATATAAGTGAACCGAGAACTAAATGGATCTGGTTAGCTTAAATAGTCTCTTTATGGAAAGTAATAGTAGTGAACCTAAAGATTATGAAGCTCAGAAGTAACTGATTAAAGCAACCTTACAAACAAATTTTAAATTAAGAAGACTTTTATCCAATGGTTTAAAATCAGATTTCTAGAGAGTACCCAATAAAGTTGGGATACTCAACTAATATGGAAGAAAACCAAGCTGGAAAAAGAATTTTGTGGCTTCAAGTAGTGTGGAAAGTTCTCTTTAAAAGCCATAATTTTCCTCTAGTTAGCTTTGTAAGGGTAATGTGGACACTATTGATCACTCGTTTATTTCTTGGTTTATTTCTTGTGAGTTATTTAGAGTAATATTGGTTGAAGTGCTTCAAATAAATGAAAAACAAATGGGAGCAAAGGAATTTGCTAGAATGCTTTCGTTCTTGGAATAAAGATGTGTATGAACATATTTTCAAGGCTTTACCATATTATGTGTTTCAGGTATTTGGACCTTAAGGAATAAAACCATATTCCAAGGAGAAAATTTCAATTAAACACAAATAACTCATATATCTGAAGTGCATGTGACAATAGTTGCAATCATTCAAAGAAAATTTTGCCAGAACTCAAAAAAATCTTTTGTAAACTATGATAAGTCTTGGGGCCTTTTTTGATGGAGCTTGCCATGGTTTTCTAGGTGTGTGGGGGGTTGATGTTTTGTTATTTCTCAATTATTCACAATTTAAAACTAGATACTAGAAATGGTACATATAATAGAGCTTAGTTATTTGTGATGTGGCTCCTCGTAAAGACAACAAGAAGGCTTAAAAAAATTGTGAGTTTTTAAATATTCCAAACTAATGCTAAACTCAGAAAAATAAATAAATAAATACAAAATTGAAAATCTAATCTTATAACCTATAATGGCTCAAGTGCGTGAGGTTAAGAGATCTTTTGGTGAAGTTTCATTTGTTCTTTTTTAAAATTCAACTCACTAGTCCATTATTTAACTAGAAAGGCTATTTTTTACACAAGAGGGCCTCATTTATGAGTAGAAGATCAAGAAATGTTTACAAGACTCAGTTTCAAGATAGTTATATAGTAATAGAGGGCCACTTTTCCAGTTGAAGTTCATTTACAATGGTCTAGATTTAGTGCTTCCATTGAATACCATATTGAATAATATTTTTTTTTGAAAGGGACAACCATTTGAAAAATTTCGAGAGTAAACATTTTAAAATATTCAATACATTTAATCATGCTTACATTATGTTCCAAACCGTAAGGAAGTGAGTGAACGATTTCATAACAGGGGTCTTACTAAGTTGTAGAATAAAAAAAGAGGATGAGCATTGGTAAATGTAGCACAAATTAGAAAAAAAATAAACAAAATTGGTTTACAGAAATAATTAAAAAAAAAACTATAACAAAATTGATTTAAATGATTAGAAAAGCCACAAAAAAAATTTGACATCCTTTCTTAAAATAAGAGGCAAATTAACTAATGCAAAAATCATTGAACAAAGACACAAATAATAAACATGGTCATGAAAACACCATAACAAAGCATGAAATAAATTCAACTAACTATAAAGAAGGATGATGGTGAATTTATGTTGTCAGGAAAGCACGCTAGGTGGTTAAATCGATAGTTTGAAGCAACCAATTAAGCTCTTATTGGAGCACCAAAGAAAAAATCGTTAAGTTGGGAGCATAACAACCAATGGGTTTGCAACCACAATCACAACGCTCACTCTACAATCCAAATGAAAATGAGCTATTTTCCGTTTTGTATTTTTTTAAGCTTTTATGGTCTTGCTACACAAACTCACTTCCTCATTGCAAAAAGAACATGCCAAAGCAAGTGGCGAGCATGGATCAACATTTTAAATAAATAGTTGGTGGCCATTATGGAGGGATGACAATCCCATTAGGAGCACAATTGGTTAAAGACCATAGTTGAGAAGGCCAACTAGTTTTGGAAATCATGTGCATGACAATCCCACTAGAAGCACAAAAGGTTTCTTCTACAAGGGTTTACGAGAAGGCCAACTAGTTTTAATGACCATGAACATAGCAATCCCAGTAGAAGCACAAAGGTTTCCTCCACCAATATTTATAGTGGCCATAGTTGAGAAGCCCAATTGGTTTGACAATCATCAAGGCTTGATACATGCAAGAGTTTCTTTTGGCATTGGTGGAGACCCTACAAAAGTTACAATAGAAATTTTGCGAAAGGAACACATTGTGTGAAAATTCCTTATTATAGACATAAGATTACAACCACGGTCACAATGTTTATTTTCTATAATTCAAACGCAAATGAGTTCATTTGTTTTCTCTTTTGGTTTCCTTTTAAGTTTTTATGGTCTTCTCACAAGACCTCACTCCTCCAATGCTTAAAACCATGATAAAAAAGTGCCAAGCATAGCTCACCATTTCAAATAAATAGTTAGTAGCATTGTGAAAGGATGGTAATCATGTCAGAATCACAACTAATTAGTAGTGATAGTCAAGAAGACCAACTAGTTTTTGGCAATCATGTGCAAGATAATATTGCAAAAAGCACAATAGTTTTGGTTTGGAAATCATGTGCATGACAATCTTGCAAAAAACACAAAGGTTTTAGCTTTGGCAATCATGTCCATGACAATCCTGCTATAAGCGCAAAGGCTTCCTCCATAAGGTATTATAGTGGCCACAATCAAGAAGGCCAACTAGTTTTAGCGGCTGTGAGCATGCCAATCCTGCGAGAAGCAAAAAGGTTTCCTTCACATGGGTTTATAATGGGCATAGTTGAAAAACCCACTTGGTTTAACAGTCATCAAAGCTAATAGGTGCGCAATGCCTTTTGGTAGTAGTGGAAACCCTACATATTGTGTGACAATTCCTCGTTGTCTACTAAAAACCCTGCATATTGTGTAATAAATCCTCATTATCTACTAAAAATAATGTTTGCTTAATTATATTCCAATACATATGTCATTCTCTTCGACAAAATAACACTTTCAAAGCGATTTTTCCAATTTGTAAAAAAATAGATTTTTTTTATTAATATTAAAATATAAATAAATAAATATATAGCAAATTAAACACCGTGTAAGCAATGGATTATAATAGAACTAATTATTTTCAACAAGTAAATTGATGGTTGAAGTCAGCCCTAATAAGAAATTTCTATCACCATTTCAAAAACAAATTATTTGGACTAATAAGATGTTTCGATAAGAATTTTAAAACAAATTAATTTGATTAAAATAACATTGTTATAGTTAATGTTCTTTGTCACTAGGAAATGCATAAAAACATTGATATTCTTGAAAAGAGAGGAATACGATATCCCGTAAATTTTGTAGATTGGAAATTAAACATTGAATATTAAAACTATCGAGGAATATATTATTGAGATTGAATTTTAGAACCATAGAGTAATATAATATCTTCAATATCCCCGAACCTTTGGGAGTAAATATGTTCCCTTTTGATATAATTTTGTTTAATTCCATAAAGTAATAGCCAAATGCTCAACCATTAATGGTGAGAATTGTTAAACAGACATGGACAGCAAGAACAATAGGAAAGATAAATCATGCAGTACATTTTTATTAACAATTTGATATACATTTATAGTACATTTGGTGACCGTTGGGATTCACATCCCAAGTTCCCTTGGAATACTTAGTCTGTTCGGCTTCCACACTAACCCTTTAGGATTAGGTGTCCAACATTCCCCCCCTTAATTCGAAGGGTTATGTATGAGTCCAAGAAAAGAGCTGTAATACA